>CM077260.1:5252343-5477343 GCA_039654775.1 Spinibarbus caldwelli | reverse complement strand
GCGGTGGTACAGCGACTGTGGCGACGGGACGTGACGTCTCCGTTCCCTCCTTCAGGGAACGAGGGTTACATACGTAACCGAGACGTTCCCCTTTCAGTCGGTCACTCCGAGTCACGTCGGATGACCGACGAAATTGGGATCCCTACCAAAGCGCCACAGGAGCTGCCCCTTCCAGTGCCCTGTGTAGGGCTCCTGACCCTTCCTATAAGGCAGACGATAGGACCGGGCTCTACACAGAGAAGGTCAACTACTGGTGTTCCTTGAGCAACCCAAACAGTAGGACTAGGATAACACTGGGAAGCGTGCCCTTCCACTTGGAAGAGGCACACTGCGGAGTCACCTCCTCCCAAAGGGGGTTTAAGTGACATTCAAACATGTGAAGTAACCCAGAGGGCCCTTTTGCACATGGAAGTCTCTGAGATGGCTCAGGCTGCATCTTTAGAGATGGCAGAACGTGGTCCGCCAGGGGAAACACGGCTCTAATAAGAATACCGTGGAATACACATATGGGATCCCGACAGGGTCTCTCATATGGGCACTAGCCTCGCACCAGTTTTCAAGAATTCATTGGCTGAAGGCCTGGCGCCGGACGCTCCGCCGTGTCCGGACGCCGGAGTGCTGGAGGACTCAACAGGGTTTGCCTGGTTAAGGAACTCTCTGGAGAATTAGGCGTAAGGACGCCGCAAGCCGACTCTGAGCCGGCCCTCTCAGTGCCACTACCCGTTTGAGGTGAGAACACAGGAGGAAACCGGTTCGACACGTAGGCTATAAACCTAGCGAACGTGTTGGGAGTCGCCCAACCCGCAGCTCTACAGATGTCTGCTAGCGAGGCACCACGAGCCAGCGCCCAGGACGATGCGACACCCCTAGTGGAGTGAGCACGCAACCTGAGCGGGCAGGGCACACCTTGTGCTTCGTAGGCCAAGGTGATGGCATCCACTATCCAGTGGGCCATCCTCTGCTTGGAGACAGCCTTCCCCTTCTGCTGTCCTCCGTAACAGACAAAGAGCTGTTCTGAGGTCCTGAAGCTCTGAGTTCTATCCACGTACTGACGCAGTGCGCGTACAGGACAGAGCAAAGCTAGGGCTGGGTCTGCCTCCTCCACGGGCAGCGCTTGCAGGCTCACTACCTGGTCCCTGAAGGGCGTGGTAGGAACCTTGGGCACATAGCCGGGCCGGGGCCTCAGTGTTGCACTGGAGTCAGCCGGCCCAAACTCAAGGCACGATTCGTCGACCGAAAATGCCTGCAGGTCCCCCACCCTCTTGATTGAGGCCAATGCAGTCAGGAGTAGGGTTTTCATAGAAAGAAACTTCAACTCGACTGACTGCAATGGCTCAAAGGGGGCAGTTTGTAGGGCTCTTAGCACCAAAGCCAAATCCCAAGAGGGAAGGGAGGGAGGCCTCGGAGGATTTAACCTCCTGGCCCCCCTAAGAAACCTGACGACCAGATCGTGCTTCCCCACCGACCTCCCCTCTATGGGGTCGTGGTGGGCAGAAATAGCAGCAACATATACCTTAAGGGTGGAGGGGGACAGCCTACGCTCCAACCCTTGTTGCAAAAAGGAAAGCACGGCTCTGATCGAACATCTCCGGGGGTCCTCCTGGTAAGAGGAACACCATTCGACGAACAGGTTCCACTTCAGCGCATAGGCCCGTCTTGTGGACGGTGCTCGTGCTGAAGCGATAGTGAGCGCTACCTCCTGGGGCAGGTCACCTAGAACCTCCGCGTCCCGTCCAGGGACCACACATGAAGTTTCCACAAGTCTGGACGCGGGTGCCAGAGGGTGCCCCGTCTCTGAGAAAGCAGATCCTTCCTCAGAGGAATCGGCCAGGGAGGGGCTGTCGCGAGGAGCATGAGTTCCGGGAACCAGGTCCTGTTGGGCCAATATGGAGCCACTAACAGGACCTGCTCCTCGTCCTCCCTGATCTTGCACAATGTCTGTGCTAGCAGGCTCACTGGGGGAAACGCATACTTGCGCAAGCCCTGGGGCCAGCTGTGTGCCAGTGCATCCGTGCCGAGCGTTGCCTCGGACAGGGAGTAGAACCACTGGCAGTGGGTGGTTTCTGGAGATGCAAACAGGTCTACCTGAGCAACTCCGAACCGACTCCAAATCAGCTGGACCGCCTGGGGATGGAGTCTCCACTCCCCAGGAAGTGCCGCTCGAGACAGCTCGTCGGCCGCCTGATTGAACACTCCTGGGATGTGGATGGCACGAAGGGACCTCAGATGCTTCTGACTCCAGAGGAGGAGGTGGCGGGCGAGTTGCGACATGCGACGGGAGCGCAAACCGCCTTGCCGGTTGATATAGGCAACGGTCGCAGTGTTGTCCGTACGGACCAGAACGTCCCTGCCCCAAAGGCGCCCTCTGAGGCGGCACAGGGCAAGGCGTACTGCCAGCAACTCGAGGCAATTGATATGCCAACGCAGAAGGGGGCCCGTCCAACCCCTGATACTGCGTGCCCGTTGTACGTGGCACCCCAGCCGGTGGCCGAGGCATCCGTGAATACCACAGCATGCCTGGATACCTGCTCCAGGGGCACTCCTGCCCGAAGGAACGAAGGATCTGACCACGGGCTGAAGGTCTTGCGGCAGGCCGGTGTAATCTGAACCCGGTGAGTACCGCGTTTCCACGCCCACCTCGGGATTCGATCATGGAGCCAGTGCTGAAGCGGTCTCATATGGAGCAGACCGAGCGGAACTATGGCCGCAGCTGCAGCCATATGCCCCAGGAGCCTCTGAAAGAGTTTCAGTGGGACCGCTGTCCTGCCTGATAAAGTCTTGAGGCAGTTCAGCACCGACTGAGCACGTTCCTGGGTGAGGCGTGCTGTCTGGTTGACCGAATCCAACTCCATGCCGAGAAAAGAGATCCTCTGCGTTGGCACGAGTTTGCTCTTTTCCCAATTGACCCGAAGGCCCAACTGGCTGAGGTGCCTGAGCACCAGGTCCCTGTGTGCGCACAACAGCTCTCGAGACTGTGCAAGTATGAGCCAGTCGTAGAGGTAGTTGAGAATGCGCACACCCCGTTGTCTCAGGGGAACAAGGGGCCGCCTCTGCGACTTTGGTGAAGACACGAGGCGAAAAGGGACAGCCGGAAGGGCAGGACCTTGTACTGATATGCCCGACCATCGAACGCGAATCGCAGGAATGGCCTGTCTCGCGGGAGAATCGAAACATGAAAGTACGCGTCCTTCAGGTCGATTGCTGCAAACCAATCTAGGGGACGGACGCATCCAAGAATGCGTTTCTGCGTCAACATCTTGAACGGCATCTTGTGAAGTGCACGGTTCAAAACTCGCAGATCCAAGATCGGTCGTAACCCACCGCTTTTCTTGGGCACAATGAAGTAAGGGCTGTAAAACCCCGACCTCATATCGGCTGGAGGGACCGGCTCTATTGCATCCTTCGCCAGTAGGACTGCAATCTCCGCGAGCAAGACAGGGGCATCGACGGCTTTGACTGAAGTGTACCGGATGCCCCTGAACTTGGGGGGGACGCCGGGCGAACTGAATCGCATAGCCGAGTCTGATGGTCCGCAGGAGCCACCGGGACGGGCTGGGGAGCGCTAACCAGGCTCCGAGAGACCGCACCAGCGGGGCCAACGGGCCCACCGACATGCCCGCGGTGGGGCAGCGAGGTGGAACACAGGGACCGGCCCCAGGGCCTGTGACGGCCTGGCCTGTGACGGCAGGGGGCGGGGTCTGGGTGTGTAGTGTAGCACTCACCTGATTTCTCCTCGCATGGGAGGAGACACAGGAACCCGGCTTGAGGCTTGTGACAGCCCGGCGTTTGACGACTTGAAGCGGGGACTGGAGTGCTACTGCCCTTACCTGGTTCCACGAATGGGCAGGAGGGGTGCTCTTGGGCAACCACCCGCTGCCTGCTGGCGAGAGAGGAGGAGGGAAGTGATCCTGTGATGCACGGATCACCACTCTCCTCCTCTTGAGACCCGGAGATTGAGGAGACCGCTCTTTACTGATGTTTTGGGTACCGCTGGCTGCTGGGCCAGCGGCGGAACAAAATGAACAAAAGATACTCCACCCGGCCCTCCTCCGGGGGAGGGAGTGGTGCAGTCACCATCTCCCGATGAGCAGTCTCCTCCATCTCTGGGTCGCCCGTCTCAGGGCCTCTTGCACTTGCGCTTGCCGCCAGGTTTGGCGGGGGCCTGGACGGGCTGGGCGTCCTGCCTGCGACCGGCTCCACGACGCTGCCTGGTGAAGGCTGCTGCGGCTGCGCGGGAGCGGGGACGGCCGCAGGGGGCGCCCACGGCGACGAGCAGGCTGAGTGGCTGCAGCCGGGGTGGAAGCAGCAGGTTTCCTCCGGCGCATGATGTGTTTACCTCAGTCTGCTTCTGGGCTGCCGAGAACTGCTGGGCAAAGCTCTCGACAGCGTCGCCGAAAGGGCCGGTCTGTGACACGGGAGTACCTTCTCCTGCCCCGTCATGTCAGCGAGACACAGCCAGAGATGGCGCTCCTGGACATCGCACAACCCAGAGACTGTGCGGTCACCTTCGTCACTCGTAGCGCGAGGTCCGTCGCAGCACGCAGCTCATGTAGAACCGCCAGGTCGTGACCACCCTCGTGCAGGTCTTTCAGTGCTTTGGCCTGGTGGACCTGCAGCAACGCCATAGCGTGGAGGGCGGAAGCCGCCTCCCCACAGGCTCTACAAGCACTGCCAGTTAGACCTGACGAATACTTAGAGGCCCGTGAGGGGAGACACGGATCACCCCGCAGGGTGGAAGCGGCTGTTGGACACAGTTGCATGGCCACAGACCGTTCCACCGAGGGGATGCCCGCATACCCCAAAGCGGCTCCACCATCGAGGGTGGTGAGAGCGGAAGAACTACAAGATGTGTTTCGGGCAGTGAAAGGTGCCCTCCACAATCTTGTCAGCTCCTCATGCACTTCCGGAAAGAATGGCACCGGAGGGGGGCGCTGAGAACCAGCGCCACCCCCACCGAGGAACCACTCGCCCAGCCTCGAAGGATCGGGACACGGTGGCTTTTTAGGATTCCACACGAGCCCGACATTCTCGGCGGCCCGGGAAAGCATAGCCGTCATCTCTGGGTCTGGCACGGACAACGCTACCACACCCGAAGGGGGCAACGCAGCCGGGTCGTCATCCCCGGAGAGAGAGGGCCCGCCCTCCGATGCGGTGATCGACATCTGGTCGTCAGAGGGGGCACCGAAGGAAACGCGTGGCCAGCGCGCTCCTTCGGCAGCTCCACCGGCTGCGGAGTGCTTGAGGGGTGAGGAGCTCCACTTGGGGAAGCCCTCACCGTAATCCTCAAATCACCTCTAACTCCACCGGATCCAGTGTGCACGCCGGATCACGGCAGGCAGAGGGACTCTGCCATGTTTGACATAGCAGAGTCGCACTCCGAGATGGTCATGTCCCCGCAAGAAGAACATGAACCATCCACGAAAGCCACCTCAGCGTGCTGAATGCCCAGACACGTGAGGAAGCGATCGTGACCGTCCTGAGGCGCCAGGAAACGACCACACCCAGAAACGCACGGGTGAAAAGACATCTTTAAAAAGACGCGATCACCCGTGTTGCTCTTTTAGAGAAATTGCTCTTTCAGAGAAATGCTCTTTTAGTGCTGAAGCACGCAGGGGAGCTGGCCACCGCACACTCCTAGTGTGGCTGTCAGCAGGAAGACGATCTTTCTCTCCTGGACACCGTGACCACCGCTGCCGCGCCGTAACGCCCGCACTCGCTCGCAGAACACTCTCTTGGAAGGGAGAGCAGTAGCTTTAACCACTACCGCTCGGCTCCGAAGCGAAAGGATAATTGATGCGGTGCATCAGCTGCCTCTTATGCTCACGCTGTGATCAGCGGCAGCTGGATGCAATAATCGCATGCCAATGTCCATTGGCTCGTTTAGTTACACTCGAAGTGGATTGGTCTCTCTGGCGAGATCCCAATTTCGTCGGTCATCCGACGTGACTCGGAGTGACCGACTGAAAGGGGAAATATAGATATATATATTTAATTGAGTTTCACTGCTTACAACATATATTTAAAATATATTTTGGCCAGAAATAAATAAATAAATAAAATTTGCCATATGGGTCAGCAATGCTGATTTTTTTTCTCACATTTGGCACTTGGCGAATGTTAATTTTATGTCCTGATCATAACTCACACAACATGTTGAATACTTTTGGTAGGATGCTTACGTTTTGACGTCACCACCAGGAAATAACCTGATTTTTAAATAAATCTGGTAAATGCAGTTTACTTGCATTGCTAGGCTACTGATTTGCATGTAAACTGGTAAAACAGGATATTTCAATAAACAGATTTTTGTCAGTTGTCAGACTTTTGATGTGAATTTTAATGTGCTAACATTTGGTTGCATGTAAATGTAGCTATTGATAAAGCACCAATTGCACACAATTTGCTTTTCAATTTGTTGCACTAGTTCTAAATCTAAATCTACCTGGAAAGTGAAAATGAGAGAAAGAAATACTAAATTGTCCAAAACATCCATTGACTGAAATTGCATGCACATTGCTTCATATTTACTATTTCCGAAACACACAACCATCAAAAATAATATAAATGGCGATTTTTTTTTTTTTTTTTTTGCAATCCAATCAAATCCCAAAGGCCCAGTCCTGCATTATTATACACTAAATGTCTTGTTGCATGCATAAATACAGCATATTACGAAGTGCAATTTGGCATTGTGTTAAAAAGCCCTACTTAATACTGAATTGTAAAATGCATTCAACTGCTGAAATACAAACAGCACCTCATTGTATTGTTCCCATTTTATTTGATTTGCAAACCTAGGCTTGTGTATTTACCCTGTTAACTTACACGGCACACCTGAATCTGACATGAACATGCTAAATTGCACATTTTTATATCTTTATTAACCTGAATGTGCGTTTTCAGCATCACTGCAGCATCTCAGGTACACGAAATATCATCAAGCTTCACGTCCTCCCTAAATTGCCATTCTAGCACAACAGTTAGATATTAGGTGGAATGGAGGTACACAAAACGAATGCAAGGGAATATATAATTGAGGTTTTACAGGCTTAATTTCAGGACTTGTACTGCTTGATTATATGTATCCGAGCTCTGATACGACTTCATTGAAATTTACAACAAGTAATCTTCTACCATATGGACTCACCAAATGGAGATCACAGACTGGCAAAAGCAATCAGCTTTTTAATTAACAGAATTAACAGTGCGATGTTAAACTATAATGACAGCAATAAAAACACTTGATGGAACAATGGCACCCGACAGAAGCTCATTCATAACTGTTATTTTCATTTCAGGGGGAGAGTGACAATGGATCGGAGCAGACGCTTTGCCCGCAACACTCACCCGTGAGTCGCAAGCTCATTTTGACATTGTACACGAGACTGTAGAACTAGAATCAGGGAATGCTGGGTTGTTCAAGCTGGCGCCGCTTGGCTTTGCTGCTCCTGAATGTACAAACACGCTTTTGAAGCTCTGTGACTGATTACAGCTCGCGCATTATTAGAAATGTTCAAATGTTCAGTTTCATTTCTTGAAGATGTTAAGAATGGAGAAAATGAATATTTGGGACCAAAGACGTAATTCCTCAGACCACTTGAGATCAGTCATTCATGAGGGAATGATTGAGTTTATTTTAATGGTAATTTGATAATCAAATTTAGTTTAAATCATTTCATTGATTTGCTGAGCTTTTCACAGTACATACTGTTTCAAAGCAGCTTTACTGAAAATAGTCCATTAAACCTTAAAGATCTTTTTGTTTAATAATTTTTCAAATGTACTTTTTATCATTTTTTACATTTATTTATTTTTATATAATTTTATTTACAGACAAAACACCCTTTTTTGTTTATTTCTTTAGGGGAAAACTCACAGTTTTAAGCCATCCATTCATTCATTCAGTTAGTTTTCAGGAATCATGTTTTATTGCATAGGGAATCTGTCATTTTAAATCTGAATCTGTAATTTTTATTTACATTTATTTATTTATTTTTTTTTTATTAGTATTTTTCCCAATGGAAAACACAGATTTAAGGCTTCCATGATTTGTTTGTTTGTTTATTGTTCTTTCTTTTGTTCATTTATGTATTTACATAGTTTAAAATATATAATTTTACTTAAAAAAAAAAACTAATTATGGTTTGTTTATTCAAAGAAAAACGTCTCGGTTACGTATGTAACCCTCGTTCCCCTTTCAGTCGGTCACTCCGAGTCACGTCGGATGACCGACGAAATTGGGATCTCGCCAGAGAGACCAATCCACTTCGAGTGTAACTAAACGAGCCAATGGACATTGGCATGCGATTATTGCATCCAGCTGCCGCTGATCACAGCGTGAGCATAAGAGGCAGCTGATGCACCGCATCAATTATGTTTTCGCTGAGGAGCCGAGCCGGCGACCCGGCAGCTCAGCGGTGGTACAGCGACTGTGGCGACGGGACGTGACGTCTCCGTTCCCTCCTTCAGGGAACGAGGGTTACATACGTAACCGAGACGTTCCCCTTTCAGTCGGTCACTCCGAGTCACGTCGGATGACCGACGAAATTGGGATCCCTACCAAAGCGCCACAGGAGCTGCCCCTTCCAGTGCCCTGTGTAGGGCTCCTGACCCTTCCTATAAGGCAGACGATAGGACCGGGCTCTACACAGAGAAGGTCAACTACTGGTGTTCCTTGAGCAACCCAAACAGTAGGACTAGGATAACACTGGGAAGCGTGCCCTTCCACTTGGAAGAGGCACACTGCGGAGTCACCTCCTCCCAAAGGGGGTTTAAGTGACATTCAAACATGTGAAGTAACCCAGAGGGCCCTTTTGCACATGGAAGTCTCTGAGATGGCTCAGGCTGCATCTTTAGAGATGGCAGAACGTGGTCCGCCAGGGGAAACACGGCTCCAATAAGAATACCGTGGAATACACATATGGGATCCCGACAGGGTCTCTCATATGGGCACTAGCCTCGCACCAGATTTCAAGAATTCATTGGCTGAAGGCCTGGCGCCGGACGCTCCGCCGTGTCCGGACGCCGGAGTGCTGGAGGACTCAACAGGGTTTGCCCGGTTAAGGAACTCTCTGGAGAATTTAGGCGTAAGGACGCCGCAAGCCGACTCTGAGCCGGCCCTCTCAGTGCCACTACCCGTTTGAGGTGAGAACACAGGAGGAAACCGGTTCGACACGTAGGCTATAAAACCTAGCGAACATGTTGGGAGTCGCCCAACCCGCAGCTCTACAGATGTCTGCTAGCGAGGCACCACGAGCCAGCGCCCAGGACGATGCGACACCCCTAGTGGAGTGAGCACGCAACCTGAGCGGGCAGGGCACACCTTGTGCTTCATAGGCCAAGGTGATGGCATCCACTATCCAGTGGGCCATCCTCTGCTTGGAGACAGCCTTCCCCTGCTGCTGTCCTCCGAAACAGACAAAGAGCTGTTCTGAGGTCCTGAAGCTCTGAGTTCTATCCACGTACTGACGCAGTGCGCGTACAGGACAGAGTAAAGCTAGGGCTGGGTCTGCCTCCTCCAAGGGCAGCGCTTGCAGGCTCACTACCTGGTCCCTGAAGGGCGTGGTAGGAACCTTGGGCACATAGCCGGGCCGGGGCCTCAGTGTTGCACTGGAGTCAGCCGGCCCAAACTCAAGGCACAACTCGTCGACCGAAAATGCCTGCAGGTCCCCCACCCTCTTGATTGAGGCCAATGCAGTCAGGAGTAGGGTTTTCATAGAAAGAAACTTCAACTCGACTGACTGCAATGGCTCAAAGGGGGCAGTTTGTAGGGCTCTTAGCACCAAAGCCAAATCCCAAGAGGGAAGGGAGGGAGGCCTCGGAGGATTTAACCTCCTGGCCCCCCTAAGAAACCTGACGACCAGATCGTGCTTCCCCACCGACCTCCCCTCTATGGGGTCGTGGTGGGCAGAAATAGCAGCAACATATACCTTAAGGGTGGAGGGGGACAGCCTACGCTCCAACCCTTGTTGCAAAAAGGAAAGCACGGCTCTGATCGAACATCTCCGGGGGTCCTCCTGGTAAGAGGAACACCATTCGACGAACAGGTTCCACTTCAGCGCATAGGCCCGTCTTGTGGACGGTGCTCGTGCTGAAGCGATAGTGAGCGCTACCTCCTGGGGCAGGTCACCTAGAACCTCCGCGTCCCGTCCAGGGACCACACATGAAGTTTCCACAAGTCTGGACGCGGGTGCCAGAGGGTGCCCCGTCTCTGAGAAAGCAGATCCTTCCTCAGAGGAATCGGCCAGGGAGGGGCTGTCGCGAGGAGCATGAGTTCCGGGAACCAGGTCCTGTTGGGCCAATATGGAGCCACTAACAGGACCTGCTCCTCGTCCTCCCTGATCTTGCACAATGTCTGTGCTAGCAGGCTCACTGGGGGAAACGCATACTTGCGCAAGCCCTGGGGCCAGCTGTGTGCCAGTGCATCCGTGCCGAGCGTTGCCTCGGACAGGGAGTAGAGCCACTGGCAGTGGGTGGTTTCTGGAGATGCGAACAGGTCTACCTGAGCAACTCCGAACCGACTCCAAATCAGCTGGACCGCCTGGGGATGGAGTCTCCACTCCCCAGGAAGTGCCGCTCGAGACAGCTCGTCGGCCGCCTGATTGAACACTCCTGGGATGTGGATGGCACGAAGGGACCTCAGATGCTTCTGACTCCAGAGGAGGAGGTGGCGGGCGAGTTGCGACATGCGACGGGAGCGCAAACCGCCTTGCCGGTTGATATAGGCAACGGTCGCAGTGTTGTCCGTACGGACCAGAACGTCCCTGCCCCGAAGGCGCCCTCTGAGGCGGCACAGGGCAAGGCGTACTGCCAGCAACTCGAGGCAATTGATATGCCAACGCAGAAGGGGGCCCGTCCAAACCCCTGATACTGCGTGCCCGTTGTACGTGGCACCCCAGCCGGTGGTCGAGGCATCCGTGAATACCACAGCATGCCTGGATACCTGCTCCAGGGGCACTCCTGCCCGAAGGAACGAAGGATCTGACCACGGGCTGAAGGTCTTGCGGCAGGCCGGTGTAATCTGAACCCGGTGAGTACCGCGTTTCCACGCCCACCTCGGGATTCGACCATGGAGCCAGTGCTGAAGCGGTCTCATATGGAGCAGACCGAGCGGAACTATGGCCGCAGCTGCAGCCATATGCCCCAGGAGCCTCTGAAAGAGTTTCAGTGGGACCGCTGTCCTGCCTGATAAAGTCTTGAGGCAGTTCAGCACCGACTGAGCACGTTCCTGGGTGAGGCGTGCTGTCTGGTTGACCGAATCCAACTCCATGCCGAGAAAAGAGATCCTCTGCACTGGCACGAGTTGCTCTTTTCCCAATTGACCCGAAGGCCCAACTGGCTGAGGTGCCTGAGCACCAGGTCCCTGTGTGTGCACAACAGCTCTCGAGACTGTGCAAGTATGAGCCAGTCGTAGAGGTAGTTGAGAATGCGCACACCCCGTTCTCTCAGGGGAACAAGGGGCCGCCTCTGCGACTTTGGTGAAGACACGAGGCGAAAAGGGACAGCCGGAAGGGCAGGACCTTGTACTGATATGCCCGACCGTCGAACGCGAATCGCAGGAATGGCCTGTGTCGCGGGAGAATCGAAACATGAAAGTACGCGTCCTTCAGGTCGATTGCTGCAAACCAATCTAGGGGACGGACGCATTCAAGAATGCGTTTCTGCGTCAACATCTTGAACGGCATCTTGTGAAGTGCACGGTTCAAAACTCGCAGATCCAAGATCGGTCGTAACCCACCGCTTTTCTTGGGCACAATGAAGTAAGGGCTGTAAAACCCCGACCTCATATCGGCTGGAGGGACCGGCTCTATTGCATCCTTCGCCAGTAGGACTGCAATCTCCGCGAGCAAGACAGGGGCATCGACGGCTTTGACTGAAGTGAACCGGATGCCCCTGAACTTGGGGGGGACGCCGGGCGAACTGAATCGCATAGCCGAGTCTGATGGTCTGCAGGAGCCACCGGGACGGGCTGGGGAGCGCTAACCAGGCTCCGAGAGACCGCATCAGCGGGGCCAACGGGCCCACCGACATGCCCGCGGTGGGGCAGCGAGGTGGAACACAGGGACCGGCCCCAGGGCCTGTGACGGCCTGGCCTGTGACGGCAGGGGGCGGGGTCTGGGTGTGTAGTGTAGCACTCACCTGATTTCTCCTCGCGTGGGAGGAGACACAGGAACCCGGCTTGAGGCTTGTGACAGCCCGGCGTTTGACGACTTGAAGCGGGGACTGGAGTGCTACTGCCCTTACCTGGTTCCACGAATGGGCAGGAGGGGTGCTCTTGGGCAACCACCCGCTGCCTGCTGGCGAGAGAGGAGGAGGGAAGTGACCCTGTGATGCACGGATCACCACTCTCCTCCTCTTGAGACCCGGAGATTGAGGAGACCGCTCTTTACTGATGTTTTGGGTACCGCTGGCTGCTGGGCCAGCGGCGGAACAAAATGAACAAAAGATACTCCACCCGGCCCTCCTCCGGGGGAGGAAGTGGTGCAGTCACCATCTCCCGATGAGCAGTCTCCTCCATCTCTGGGTCGACCGTCCCAGGGCCTCTTGCACTTGCGCTTGCCGCCAGGTTTGGCGGGGGCCTGGACGGGCTGGACGTCCTGCCTGCGACCGGCTCCACGACGCTGCCTGGTGAAAGGCTGCTGCAGCTGCGCGGGAGCGGGGGCGGCCGCAGGGGGGCGCCCACGGCGACGAGCAGGCTGAGTGGCTGCAGCCGGAGTGAAAGCAGCAGGTTTCCTCCGGCGCATGATGTGTTTGCCTCAGTCTGCTTCTGGGCTGCCGAGAACTGCTGGGCAAAGCTCTCGACAGCGTCGCCGAAAGGGCCGGTCTGTGACACGGGAGCATTCAGGAACTGTACCTTCTCCTGCTCCTTCATGTCATCGAGACACAGCCAGAGATGGCGCTCCTGGACATCGCACGACCCAGAGACTGTGCGGTCACCTTCGTCGCTCGTAGCGCGAGGTCCGTCGCAGCACGCAGCTCATGTAGAACCGCCAGGTCGTGACCACCCTCGTGCAGGTCTTTCAGTGCTTTGGCCTGGTGGACCTGCAGCAACGCCATAGCGTGGAGGGCGGAAGCCGCCTCCCCACAGGCTCTATAAGCACTGCCAGTTAGACCTGACGAATACTTAGAGGCCCGTGAGGGGAGACACGGATCACCCCGCAGGGTGAAAGCGGCTGTTGGACACAGTTGCATGGCCACAGACCGTTCCACCGAGGGGATGCCCGCATACCCCAAAGCGGCTCCACCATCGAGGGTGGTGAGAGCGGAAGAACTACAAGATGTGTTTCGGGCAGTGAAAGGTGCCCTCCACAATCTTGTCAGCTCCTCATGCACTTCCGGAAAGAATGGCACCGGAGGGGGGCGCTGAGAACCAGCGCCACCCCCACCGAGGAACCACTCGCCCAGCCTCGAAGGATCGGGACACGGTGGCTTTTTAGGATTCCACACGAGCCCGACATTCTCGGCGGCCCGGGAAAGCATAGCCGTCATCTCTGGGTCTGGCACGGACAACGCTACCACACCCGAAGGGGGCAACGCAGCCGGGTCGTCATCCCCGGAGAGAGAGGGCCCGCCCTCCGATGCGGTGATCGACATCTGGTCGTCAGAGGGGGCACCGAAGGAAACGCGTGGCCAGCGCGCTCCTACGGCAGCTCCACCGGCTGCGGAGTGCTTGAGGGGTGAGGAGCTCCACTTGGGGAAGCCCTCACCGTAATCCTCAAATCACCTCTAACTCCACCGGATCCAGTGTGCACGCCGGATCACGGCAGGCAGAGGGACTCTGCCATGTTTGACATAGCAGAGTCGCACTCCGAGATGGTCATGTCCCCGCAAGAAGAACATGAACCATCCACGAAAGCCACCTCAGCGTGCTGAATGCCCAGACACGTGAGGAAGCGATCGTGACCGTCCTGAGGCGCCAGGAAACGACCACACCCAGAAACGCACGGGTGAAAAGACATCTTTAAAAAGACGCGATCACCCGTGTTGCTCTTTTAGAGAAATTGCTCTTTCAGAGAAATGCTCTTTTAGTGCTGAAGCACGCAGGGGAGCTGGCCACCGCACACTCCTAGTGTGGCTGTCAGCAGGAAGACGATCTTTCTCTCCCGGACACCGTGACCACCGCTGCCGCGCCGTAACGCCCGCACTCGCTCGCAGAACACTCTCTTGGAAGGGAGAGCAGTAGCTTTAACCACTACCGCTCGGCTCCGAAGCGAAAGGATAATTGATGCGGTGCATCAGCTGCCTCTTATGCTCACGCTGTGATCAGCGGCAGCTGGATGCAATAATCGCATGCCAATGTCCATTGGCTCGTTTAGTTACACTCGAAGTGGATTGGTCTCTCTGGCGAGATCCCAATTTCGTCGGTCATCCGACGTGACTCGGAGTGACCGACTGAAAGGGGAACTCACAGTTCTAAGCATTTATTTATTTATGCATTTATTTATTCATTCATTCTCTCACTCATTTGATTTTTTTAATCATTTGTTTATTTGTTCATTTATTCATGCATTCATTCATTCATTCATTCATTCATGTATTTATTAATCATTCATTCATTCATTCATCCATTCATTCATGTATTTATTTAATCATTTGTTTATTTGTCCATTTATTCATTCATGTATTTATTTAATCATTTGTTCATTCATTCATTCATTCATTCATTTAATAATTTGTTCATTAATTCATTCATTCAGGTATTTATTTAATCATTCATTCATTCATTTAATCTTTTGTTTTTGTTAATTTATTCATGTGTTCATACATGTATGTATTTATTTAATCATTCATTCATGTATTTAATCATTTGTTCATTCATTCATTCATTCATTCATGTACAACCCCGAATCAGAAAAAGTTGGGACAGTATGGAAAACGCAAATAAAAAAAGAAAATAGTGATTTCTAAATTTACTTTGACTTGTATTTCATTGCAGACAATATGAACACAAAATATTTCATGTCATTGTAAATATACATCCTTTCCTGTCATTCAGACCTGCAACACATTCCAAAAAAAGTTGGGACAGTAAAGCATTTACCACTTTGTAATGTTGCCATTCCTTTTCACAACACTTAAAAGACGTTTAGGGACTGAAGACACCAAGTGATGAAGTGTTTCAGGTGTAATTTTGTCCCATTCTTCCTGCAAACAAGTCTTAAGGTGGGCAACAGTACGGGGTCTTTGTTGTCACATTTTGCGCTTCAAAATGCGCCACACATTCTCTATTGGAGACAGGTCGGTACTGCAGGAAGGCCAGTCAAGTACCCGTACCCTCTTCCTCTGCAGCCAGGACTTTGTAATGTGTGCAGAATGTGGTTTTGCATTGTCTTGTTGAAATATGCATGGACGTCCCTGGAAAAGATGTCTTCTTGAAGGCAACATATTGTGCTCCAAAATCTCTATGTACTTTTCAGCATTAATGGGGCCATCACAGAAGTGCAAGTTACCTTTACCAAGGGCACTGACACAACCCCATACCATGACAGACCCTGGCTTTTGGACTTGTTGCTGGTAACAGTCTGGATGATCCTTTTCTTCTTTGGTCCGGAGCACACGGCGTCCATTCATCCCAAAAAATACCTGAAATACTGATTCATCTGACCACAGTACACGTTTCCACTGTGTGATGGTCCATCCCAGATGCCTACGAGCCCAGAGAAGTCGACGGCGCTTCTGGACACTGTTAACATAGGGCTTCCTTTTGGCACAGTACAGTTTTAACTGGCATTTGTGGATGTAACTACGTATTGTGGTACTTGACAAAGGTTTGCCAAAGTAGTCCTGAACCCATGTGGTGATATCGCTTATAGATGAATGACGATTCTTGATGCAGTGCCGCCTGAGGGATCGGAGATCACGGTTGTTCAGCTTAGGCTTGCGCCCTTGTCCTTTACGCACTGAAATTCCTCCAGATTCCTTGAATCTTTTAATTATGTTATGCACTGTTGAAGGTGAAATATCCAAATCTTTCTTTGAGGAACATTGTTTTTAAACATTTCAATCATTTTCTCACGTATTTGTTGGCAAACTGGCGATCCTCGGCCCATCTTTGCTCCTAATGGACTAGACCTTTCTTGGATGCTGCTTTTGTACCAAATCATAATAACAATCACCTGTTGACATCACCTGTTTCAAATCACATCATTATTTAACCAATTTACCTCATTACTAGCCCTAAATTGCTCCTGTCCCAACTTTTTTTGGAATGTGTTGCAGGTCTGAATGACAGGAAAGGATGTATATTTACAAATGACATGAAGTTGACCAGACAAAACATGAAATATTTTGTGTTCATATTGTCTGCAATGAAATACAAGTCAAAGTAAATTTAGAAATCACTACTTTTTTTTATTTGCGTTTTCCATACTGTCCCAACTTTTTCTGATTTGGGGTTGTATTTATTTAATAATTCATTCATTCATTCATTCATGTATTTATTTAATCTTTTGTTTATTTGATAGGGGTTGTTAACATTCAGACCTGCAACACATTCAGTTAGTTTAAAGAATAGTTTTATTAGCTGGAGTATTCAATTTTTTAAGCTTTTATTTATTGAATTTTTTTATTGATTACTATTATTATTATTATTATAGAGATTAGGGAATTTTTACGGAATACAAAAGTAATTTTCTTAGACTTTAGGGATGAGAAAACTAATTAGGGAATGGGGAATCTCCCTATTATAAGGTTTCTGTGTTGGTTTTATTGTTCCTCACAGGTTTGAAAAGCATCAGGACAGCTCATAGATCAAGGTCACATGATTCCTCTTAACACCGTTAGTGTCATTGATCAATTAAGACAACAAACTCTGATTGGCCGTCAGCAGTCATTGGAAGCTGACAGTAGTACATTGACCCTACAGCACATTACAGGCTTTTTCTCACTCGCTGTCACACACACACACACACACTCGTATGCACACAAAGGGTGATAAACCACAGTCGCTGACCGCTACAGTGCACAAAAAAGTCAAATTATTAGAAATAATGAAAAGGCATCAATATGAATTCAGCGGAGACTCGTTTCATTCTGTTTTAGACAGCGCTTTTCAGCCTGTAATTTTCTGTAAATGTTAACATGGTCAGTGCTACCTATTGATTCTATTATTTTTGACCTTGCATTAGTGTCGGCTAATCTCGCATGCCATAAAATTTCATTTTGTTGTGAAAAATACTCTTAGGCCCTCAGGGTGAGTTAGACACAGGCCGCGGTACTCTTGGGATTCATAAGTGCACACACGGGTAAACAAACCATACAGCTAATGCTTCTTACACCACTGAGCAGCACTGCAGGTTACATTTCCACCTAAACCCTTTATTCTCCTCTTTTCAAAGTGACTTGATGTGTCGTGTGGTTGCAGAGTCTTGTTCAAAGATAAATGCATGCTTCCTCCAAAGAGATATTGTTTTTCCCTCCCTTTCCAGTGCAAAAGGTGCGAGAGCAGTTATTAAAGAGTCGGATGTGATGCATATCTGGTTTAGCTTGCCCTCTTGCGCTCTGAGGTCATGTGCATGAGGGCGGCACATTTTGCCTATTGCTTTCAAAGGGTAAATAAAGGTTTTTTTTTTTTTTTTTTTGTGCTTGTTGGAAACAGCTTACATTGCAGGAGTCATGCTGGAAGGCCATGTATATGTTCAGAATATAATAAAAGCAGGGGTTGACGCCTTTTATGTGGCCTGCATTTATCTTTATGAGGTGTTTTGGCAAAGAAAGTTTTGTAAAGTTAACGGTATACAGTAAACACCTGGTAAAAGTGTAGTTTTGTTAGAGTTTGCTTTTTCAAAGTATTTAATTCTAATTCCAATAAAAACAGCTAAAATTAAACTCTATCAAACATTAGCATTTTTTAAGTAATATTTCTTTTTGCATTTGTAGTCTGTCAAAAAAATGCAATTGTAAATTATATTAAATAATTCTGTAATTCTATCAGTACTTCATCTCACTATATAATGATGTACTGTCAATATGACAAAAAAAAAAAAAGGTAATATACAGTATAATGAGAACCTTTATTTTGACATGCTGGACTTATGTACAAATGTAGAATATTTTCTATTTTTTCATGCTTGAACTAACCTACTGGATGCAGAAAATACAAAATTTTCTCTGCTCAAAGAGGGATATTATATTAGTTTTCTTTTATTGTAATATCACAATTAAGTGAACATCATTTTAAATATTTTCACTACTTTGTTTTCAGATCCTGCTATTTTTGTCATGTTCCCACAGGCTATGTATTTCTGACAAGAAAAACCTAAAAGTAATTTTATTTTATTTTATTTTATTTTTTTTACATTTATTTAATGTTTATTTAGTTCTTTTTTTCTTTTTAGGAATGTTGTTTTAACAAATTTGTTAGTATTTTCTTCAATGTCACTTCCTATTCTATTAATCTCATGTAGTATCCCTTTAAAAACAATAGGCATTTCTTTAATGACATCCTCCTACAGAAAGTCACAACATTTTGGAGGGAAGCAAGAGCAAAGCATCAGTAAGTGTTAGCAATGGCGGCTTTAATTAGTTCTTTGATGTTATGTCGTGTTAGTTGGTTTGTTTTAACTAAACGATCTCATTCTGTTTGATTATTGAAAGTTACAAATAAAGACTTTAGCTCTATATTTTCATCCTGTTGTGTCAATGTGCTAATAATAAAAATAAATAAGTTTGAAGTGTCTAGGCTGGAACACAGCACATTTCTCAAAGTGTAGCATACCATTTTTATAGAAACACTGCCTCATATTACAACACACATATACATTTTTTAAACAAAAATAAACAGTTTGAAAGTACCCAACTATGTTTCAGCAGAATCTATGACGGCAAATCAATGGCATTAATAAGCGAGCGCCCCACTGATGCTGTCGCGCGTGGTAAATCACTTCCGCGAGAGGTAAAACAGATCTAAACGTGAGGAAACTACTATGGAGCTTATAATATGACAAAACAAATTGAATTTGTATTGTGTAAATTTGAATTGACAAGTGTCATTTAACAAAACTGAATATTATGTGGCATTTAACATAGTTCTGAATTAGATTTTTTTGAATTTGAATATTAAACATTTGAAATTTAACACAACTGAATACTTTTATGGCAGAGTTTTACAGACATATTGTCTAGCAACGGTGGTGGAGCAGGTGGTGGAGGAGCCCGAGGCAGAGACGGAGAGCCGACGGGCCAGGGGGATGCCGAGGATCCGGGGGGCCAGGGTGGAGCTGAGGGGTCTGGTGACCGAGGCAGAGCTCCAGAGATCCGCGGCGGAGCCGGAGCGACTGAGGACCAAGGTGGAGCTGGCGGGAGGAAGGAGCCCAACGGAGCCGGTGGGACGGAGCGACGAGGTGCAGCCGTAGGAGCGGAGTTCTGAGGCGATGGCGGGTCGACGCCCGACCAAGGTGGAGCCGGAGGGACGAGGGAGCCCGGTGGAGCTGGTGGATCGATGGATGACAATGGAGGCGAGGGAGCTAGGAGCCGAGGTGGAGCCGCTGGGTCCACGGGCCGAGGCGGCTGGAGGCAGAGGTGAGGGATACTCCAGCCCCGATGACGCTGGAGGATGGCAGTCCCGTGGGGCTCGCACCACATTGATGGTGGGCTGAGGGCGAGCAGAGGGGCTGTCAGACAACAGCGGTGGAGGAGGCAGGAGCGGGTGGGAGGGCGGGCATTTGTCAGCCTCTGGGCTTTCAGGGTGAAACTCTGGAACGGGAGCCGACACTGGGGGGCGCTCTGGAGGTGCGGGTTCTGGAGGACGCTTTCAGGGAGCGGGCACTGGAGTGCACTTCCGAGGAGCAGGCACTGGAGGGCGCTCTGGAGGCGCGGGCTCTGGAGGACGCTTTCAGGGAGCGGGCACTGGAGGGCGCTCTGTAGGAGCGGAGCTGGACGGAACCAGCGAAGACGAAGGAGGGCTGGACGGGACCAGCCAGGACGAAGGAGAGAGGAGAGGGGGAATGTCGGCCTCCAGAGCCGTGTCCCAGTCTATTAGATCCCCCTCAAAGTCTAGCAGCCCCAGATGCACAATCGGCTCACCCTTAGCCGTGATGCAGGGGGCGGAGCTCCACTTCGCGCTCACACCGTTCACGGCTTGCTCCCTCGTGGTGGGCACTGTCGCCGGCTCTCGCACCTGGTCTGACGGATGGGGCTCTAAGTCCGGGGCGATCCTCTGCTCAGTCGCTCGGTTACGCGCTGGCTCTCAGATCACGGTGGGAAATGGCTTTCCGTCATCGGTGGGCTCTGGCTGAAGCTCCGCACCGCGGGGAGTTGGTGGGCTGGGCTCTGCGTCTGGAGTGGCTCTCGGTGAGGGGTGATCCGTTTCTCGCCAGAGTCCACTCCACGAAGGTGGCGAAATCCTCTCGAGGACCAGGAGGAGGAGGAGGAATTCGGGCTGGACGAGGGGATCCATGGAGACACAACGGAAAGAAAAACATTGGGAAAAAACGGGAAACAAAACGGAGGGTAAACACACGGAAGTTACTGTCTTTGGTCGGTCCTTCTGTCACACTGCTCGGGGGAGCAAGGAGTGAGGAGACGAGGAGTACTTGAAATACACAGTCTTAAATAATCCAAACACGTAAGAGATACAGGAACGCATAGGAAGACGTTCAAGGACCGACAAACATGAACTGAATGGAATGGGGCTTTTAAGGACAGGACAATCAGGGGAGGAAGACGAGACACACCTGGAATCAAATTAACAATTAACATGAGGGAGAAACACACACAGACAGGTCCATAGTCCTGACACATATATTTTCAAACAGCAGATTTTTTGTTCTGAAATGTTAGACTGCAGATATCCAGTTTTTAAAAAATACAGCTTCAAGTTTTCAAGAGGAAGAGGAAATTCGGAACATCAGATTCAATATTCTAAAATTCAATACGCAGAAATTCAGATCGTACAGAAAGTAGGTCAGAGGTAATCCACAGGGAAGAGTAGATGATCTCCGAAAAGTCAAACGAAGCATTTTAGTTTTCTCGCGTGGGCGTGCGGTTTAAGATCTACCTGATCTGAATCGCCCAGAGGTAGCCTAAGTGATTCTTAAACATTTATTGTTTAGGCTATATAGGCAACTTATATGTTAGGTTAGCATTCTCAGCATGTGAAACATTTCTCTAAGCGATCTCTGGTGTTTGTTTTAAAGTATATTTAGCATGCCACCGTGTCTACACAGGACTCGAGCGAAAGCAAAAAAGACAGTAGAGGCCATTGATTATAATCAGTGATATTTCCTACACTGGATGCGGCGCGGCGCAACACCGTGTCTATGCGGACGCGACTGCTTGAAGCGACAAAGCGCCTTGCAAAGAGCTTGGACTACATGAGGAATAGAACAGGGAATCCGTTTGCTGTTGGGAATTTCGCATTCAGTGTAGACAGTATTAATTATAATAAATAGCCTAGGTTCTGCTGTCTTTTGTCACGATGTGTCTCACTGCTTGCGTCCGGTCTAGACGGTGTAAGTGTCATACATAAGTCTGTTATTAATGCAATTCTGCTTCATTCATTTGTGATCGGAATCCATGTTAATGTTTGTAAACTGTGTTTTGAGCTGAAGCCATCGTGAATAAATGTATACGATTACAGTATAACCATTTATTTCCGCTCAGTATAATACACATTAAACTAATATATGTACAGGTGCATCTCAGTAAATTAGAATGTCGTGGAAAAGTTCATTTATTTCAGTAATTCAACTCAAATTGTGAAACTCGTTTATTAAATAAATTCAGTGCACACAGACTGAAGTAGTTTAAGTCTTTGGTTCTTTTAATTGTGATGATTTTGGCTCACATTTAACAAAAACCCACCAATTCACTATCTCAACAAATTAGAATATGGTGACATGCCAATCAGCTAATCAACTCAAAACAACTGCAAAGGTTTCCTGAGCCTTCAAAATGGTCTCTCAGGTTGGTTCACTAGGCTACACAATCATGGGGAAGACTGCTGATCTGACAGTTGTCCAGAAGACAATCATTGACACCCTTCACAAGGAGGGTAAGCCACAAACATTTATTGACAAAGAAGCTGGCTGTTCACAGAGTGCTGTATCCAAGCATGTTAACAGAAAGTTGAGTGGAAGGAAAACGTGTGGAAGAAAAAGATGCACAACCAACCGAGAGAACCACAGCCTTATGAGGACTGTCAAGCAAAATCGATTCAAGAATTTGGGTGAACTTCACAAGGAATGGACTGAGGCGGGGGTCAAGGCATCAAGAGCCACCACACACAGACGTGTCAAGGAATTTGGCTACAGTTGTCGTATTCCTCTTGTTAAGCCACTCCTGAACCACAGACAACATCAGAGGGATCTTACCTGGGCTAAGGAGGAGAAGAACTGGACTGTTGCCCAGTGGTCCAAAGTCCTCTTTTCAGATGAGAGCAAGTTTTGTATATCGTTTGGAAGCCAAGGTCCTAGAGTCAGGAGAAAGGATGGAGAAACTCATAGCCCAAGTTGCTTGAAGTCCAGTGTTAAGTTTCCACAGTCTGTAGGCGCGTTTCCATTACCCTTCAAATTGCGCAAATTAAAATTGCGAATTGAAAATACGTCTAATGGAAACGCGTCAATTTCGCAAAATTTTTTTAATTTTAGATGCGAATTGTGAATGCTCCATGTTTTTAAATTGTATATATTCTGCCACATATTGATGTCTCTGGGCTAAGACTCGGGTATCCATTCACCCTAGAACCGTCCCTGCCTAGAATCTGTATATCTAACATCAGACATTCAAAAAGACAAACTAAGAACTTGACCTCTCAACATAGTTATTATAGTGTTAGGGGCGGGGCCACGTCATTGAGCCACCGTTTTAGCCCCGCCCAAAAAATCCTGAACACACAATTGGTGAAAAACTGTTTAACTCTACAATTCAGTACTAAATACTTCAGAGTCTTTGTAATGTGTTTCAGCAATACATTTCTAACATTTGTAATGTGTTTAGAAAAAATTCTCAGAATTCTCTTTACACGGACTTTAAAGTTACTGTATAATCAAGATTTACATACTTTTAAGCACATTTAAGTTGTAAGAATAAAGTATGTATTGATTTGGAGTGGAGGGGGGCCTTGGAGTAAAAAAGGTTGAGAACCACTGGCTTAGACAAATGTTTCACATGCTGAGAATGATAACCTAACATATAAGTATATAAACCATAAATGTTTAAGAATCACTTAGGCCACCTCTGGGTGATTCATGATCAGGTAGATCTTGAAACACACGCTCACTCCAGAAAACTACTAATTGGCCAAAATGCTTCGTTTGACTTTTCGGAGATCATCTACTCTTCCCTGTGGATTACCTCTGACCTACTTTCTGTACGATCTGAATTTCTGCGTATTGAATTTTAGAATATTGAATTTGATGTTCCGAATTTCCTCTTCCTCTTGAAAACTTGAAGCTGTATTTTTAAAAACTGGATATTTGCAGTCTAAGATTTCAGAACAAAAAAAAATAAAAAATTGCTGTTTGAAAATACATGTCTGTAAAAATCTGCATTAAAAATATTCAGTTGTGTTAAATTTCAAATGTTTAATATTCAAAAAAGTCTAATTCAGAACTATGTTAAATGCCACATAATATTCAGTTTTGTTAAATGACACTTGTCAATAATTCAAATTTGCTCAATACAAATTCAATTTGTTTTGTCATATTATAAGCTCCATAGGAAATGGGAGCCCACAAGCTCATTTCAAACACTCGCACGCATGTGACATGTCCTCTGCGCGCAATACAAGCCCTCGCATGCGCATGATCATTCCCCACATGCTCGCACTCGATCTTCTCTCACGTGCTCGCGTGAACACTTTTATTTTTGTCAGTCGTGGGGCGGGGCTTGCTGGTTTAATTGTTATCTCAAATGTCATTGGTTATTCCCCTTTTCCGGAAGTCAGTATTGGACGCCTGTTATAAGATGATTAATAATTCACTTGACTTGACACATGGCTTCATCAGTGGACCAGATACATGAGTTATCATTTAATTTGCTTGTTTTATTTATCGTTGTCTTTTTTTTAATTGATCATAGAGTAGATCTTTTCCTGATACTTCATTAACAGGAATTCTTCTGATTACTAGTGATTGCAGTCAGCTGTCATTCAGTGAGAGCAATGACTCATAAACATCAAATATCGAACATGCAAATCCCACAACACGCATGATTTTTACATGAGCACTACAAAATAATTTATTTAAATCCTGTAGTGTTCTGATCACAGAAAAATGACAGACATTGTTCATAAATGTCTAGAAATGGCAAAAAGACACAATATGGGATTAGATACAGTATTTGTTCTAATACATTTTTATTTAATTTCTCCTTAACCAGGTTGACCTTTTGAACCAGCAGTGATATGAAGCGAGTGGATTTGGGGTAAGTCACAATAATTTCTACGCAGGTCGACCCAGAAGTGGAGCAGAATGTCCAGGAATTAAATGTTATGTCCACAGGTTGTTTTTCTTTTACACGTCCTCCATTTTTATCTTTTACAGGTTGTCCATTGTTTTGTTTGCCCTGTATTATATTTACAACTTATGACATGTCGAAATAATGAATCCCCAACTCAAAAGTGGGAATTTCCCAGGTGCACTTGAAGGCAGGTCAAGCAAAGATGTATTTTCCTTTGAGAAACTTGTAAACATCAGCTCTCCAGTGAATTGCAGTTTTTAGAGCTGTATTTCAAATATTTTAATATCTTGTTTACACCAGAGATTATAGTTAACTGAAGTAAAGCTAAGGATTTACCCTTCTTCATGTAAATTATTTGTTAGACCCCGCACATGCATAAATTATATACTGTAGATTCAGGTGTAAACTGCATTTCCATCATCCATTGTTTATTTATTTTGGGTGCTTCGAAAAAAAATTTTTTAAATTTTTTTCCTGACTTGAATGAATGATATGCAGTGTTGGGAAGGTTACTTTGGAAATGTAATAGGTTACAAATTACAAGTTACCTTATTTTAAATGTAATAAAGTAGTGTAACTATTTGAGTTACTTTATTAAAGTAATGTAACTGCTTACATTTGATTACTTTTTGATCACTTTTCAACTGTTAATAATTTTCAAACATTTTAACCTTACAGTAGTAATTAGGTTAAATTAGAATAATTTGAAGCGCACCCACCACAAAATCAGACTTTAACACCCCTTTTTTATTTTTATGATTGCTCCGAGGTTAATTACTGGTTTAAAATCATAACAAGAAATAGTAAATATTAATACAGGAAATATTTAGATGCAGCCCCCTTTGTAATTGATAACATTTTCATAAGTAACTGTAATTTAATTACACATTTTTTTCTCAGGAACTGTAACGGATTACAATTGCGTTTATTTTGTAATTGAATTACTTTGCACTGTTAATGTAAATAATTACTCCCACTGATAATATGTCACAATAATTGCAGTAATAGTAATAATAGTGTTTAGGCAAACCTTTGACCACATGTCCTTTGTTCTGATCCATACTGAAACTTTTTCTGGTCAAGACTTGCCCACTTATACAGGAAAAGCAGCTTGACTGATCTGTAAACTGATCAATCAAAGGTCATATTGTTCTTATGTGGCATTTAGGGGCGGGATTGTATGAGATATGTCACATTAGCATGGAAATGATTTTAATAATAATATGATGGTCTCAAACAAAACTCTGAATACTTTTCAAAGATTTAATGGCACTAACCTTGCAAATATTGGCAAATGTAGAGATTTTATTCACAAAAACGTTCGCTGTATCAACTCAGTACTATGTAAATGCAAATTAATTGTTGAACAGCCTAAGGGGTGTTTACACAACACTGTTTTCAACTGAAAATGGAAAACTTTTTTTTTTTGCATTTTGGCCTTTTATTTACATGACAACAGCGGTTTAGGGGCCTGAAAATGCAAACTTTTGAAAACCGTTTTCAAAGTACTAGTTTTTGAAAAGGATACTATCATTGTGTCTGAGTAAACTATAAAAACGCATTTGTGAAATCTTTGTGAAGTTACGTGTATACTGTAGTTTCTTTACCAAGTGGCATCACCAATACTGGCCTGGCATGCATATTACAGCTTTTTTAGTCATTTTTGTGCATCTGTGTGAACAGGGATCGTTTTGACGACATTGTTGTCTGTATGCGAATCTTTTCAAAAACACAAAGGAAATCTTTTCCGATTGTTGTTGCATCTAAAATGAGCTAAAGCAACACAGTTCTTAAACACTTTGTCACAACTTCCATTGCTTTGCATTCAGTTAACTTAAATTTGTAAATCTAAAATTTACATATTCCATGATATTTCAAACTGGGTAGGTGATTTGTTTTTCACAGCATGATTTGCATAGGACTCAATTGGGAAATTAAATGTTGAAATTGTTCTTTTTTTTTTTTTTTTGAGAAAGGTGTGAAGACGTGTTAGTCTTTATGAGGATTTAAAAGAGTTTTTGCATGCTTTTAGCATGCTTTTGTGTGTTATTGCTAGTTTAAAGTTTTGCATGCAATTTGCAAAAAAATCAACACTTTGCAAAACAATGAAGAGGCAGGTAAAAAAACAAAACAAAAACAAAACAAATAACGTTTTTTGTAACACATTATTATAGTCAACACTAAAATATGAAATACATGAGTAATTTAAGATAATAACTTGTAAATTGAGACTTATCTTCTGAATCATCCAAAGAAAATTCACTGTTTCTTTGAATCTCAATTACTAGACTGTTGCAGCTCTGAACAGATGCGTTAGAAACCCACTTTACCTTCACAAGGGTTTGAGAAAAAGACAACAAATGGCAGAGGAATACATGCAGTACTACTTACAATAAGTACAAATAATTTTAGATATTATTACTGTTTACTCAGTGTGCAAATAGTCATTACACGTAGTCATAAAATATTCTGTGAGTCTATGCAGCTAGTTTTGAACATAAAATATGTGGGTCAAATTGACCCCAACACAATTGAAATATAATAAAAAATAGATGGGAATTATTAAATATCTCACATTTTATTTGTTTTAGTCTCTGAAGCTTTAATAGAGGTTTCCTCTTTTTAAATTAATCTTATTTTTCATACTGTCGATTTTTGGCAAATTGCATTGTGGGTCAATTTGAAGCCTAACATACAAGTTGTAACTAGTTGTTGAACACAACAGGAGGGTTAAAGTGTGATTTGTTTGATGTGTCATTTTATTAGGACTTACTCAGTTCAAGATATTTGAGTATTTGCATGTTTTGGCAACTCATCTGAGTGCAGATTACTTTAGTACGATCTTATCAAGAAAGTGCTTTCCAAACATTGAGACTAACGCACTACAGGACTGTGTATGTTTCACATTCTCGTTGGATTTAGTTAATGTTACTTGATTAACTCGGATGTGATGTTACAGCGGCACTGATGCTGAAACGCTCATGTCTGACTGCGTGCCAAAGATCTGCTGCATGTGGGCCGCCGAAACTCTTCAACCGTTCCATCACTGAATTCACGTTTTCTGCATGTCACTTTGCTTAATAATCTCCTAACAATCCTTCAACTTGGCTGCACATTCCGGAATTCTCAAAGCATGAAAACAGCTGGCCTCCAACAACCCGACTGTCAGGGTCTCCTTTGCTGTCCGTGATGGAAATATCAAACCAGTGAGCCGGAAGTGGACATCTCAATCTAAGTCCTTCTCACCATCCACCACCACACTCGTCCTCCACATAATTCATGCGCTGTGAGCTTTCACTGGATGCTGTTCAAGCTTTTATTTGTTTGTCTTTCTGTTTCCCTTTTTGCACTGTCTCTTTCTAAACCGTTCGTGTTAAGCCGAGTACATTTTTTTTTTTTGGCCTTTATTTTGACAATTTTCAGTAATTGTAAACATTTTTTCATATCAACATCTGTAAATGTCAGATGTTTTATTTTATTATTTTTTATTTTTTTTTTTAGGAAATGTCAAATCAAATTTCTTTGCATAGCTATTTTCATGATGCGCGTTATTTCAAAGCAGCTTTACAGATTTATGATTTTAAAGGAAAAGGACATGATGCCTGGCCAAGTATGGTGTCCCATACTCAGAATTTGTACTCTGCCTTTCACCCACACACACCGTGAACACAGATCCGGAGCAGTGGTTTGTTATGAGCATCAGTTATGATTTTAATGACAAGTTGTAGTGTACATTTTATAAACATGGCAAATAGTGATAATTTTATTACACATCCTTATTTATTACTCTTAAATACATAATTTTGATTGGTCACTTACAATTATGTCATTAGATTTTCAACCTTTCTAGTTTATCTTTTGCCTTTTTTCTTGGATAATAGAATAATTGCAACTGGTCAGTATTTTATTTATTTATTTATTTATTTAATTTAATAAAAAAAAACATTTTTCAATCCTGTTACAGTCAGTATTGTATTCTCGCACATGCCAACTAATCAGGATTTTATTTTATTTTATTTTTTTTTAAATACCCACTTTTATTTCAACCCTGTTACAGTCAGCCCTGTTTATTTCAACCTTAATATTCTCACATATGCCAACTAATCAAGTTTTTGATTTTGATGTTTTGTTTTGTTTTGTAATTTAATTAATAATTTTTTTTTAATTTAATTAAAAAAATAAACACAGCCGTCAGCACTGTTTATTTCAACCTTTATATTCTCGCAGAAGCCAGCTAATCAGGATTTTATTTTATTTTAGACATTCTTTTTTCCACTCAGTTTATTTTAGGATATTTTTGTGAGGTCAGATGATACACATTGCTTTATGTAGCAGCTTTATGTCTATAACGCCTTAGTGCTTAACCATACATGTAACTATGATAGCTACAAGTGATCCTCTGGATTTAGATTTCGAGCTAGTTATGTTGTTTATGTCGGTGCTGCAGTGACTCGATTTAGACAATGGTCGGTTTTGTTGTAAGCGAGAGTGATGGAGTGGAGAGGTGTGGATTACTTGTGGATTATTGTGATGTTTTTATCAGCTGTTTGGACTCTCATTCTGACGGCACCCATTCACTGCAGAGGATCCATTGGGGAGCAAATGATGTAATGCTATATTTCTATAAATCTGATGAAGAAACAAACTCATCTACATCGTGGATGGCCTGAGGGTGAGTAAATTTTGAGCAAATTTTCTTTTTGGGTGAACTATTCCTTTAACTCTTGTTGTCAAAAATCTGCATACTTTAGCAAAAGTGAATTGAAAACTATCAGCAGAAAGAGATTTGAAGAAAGGTGACAGTGAGGCTCTCTATATTTCACTCATCATAAACCATGTTATTACATCGATAGCAATAGAGAGAAGCCGTTTCATCCCAGGTGGCCCAACAAATGCGCAGGAAGTGCCTTCACACAGTGCTTAGATGCTCTACATGAGCGACATTAAAGTATGCAGGCTAAATATTTCAGCATTGTAATGGAAGCATTAAAAATGTGACATTTAATTCTCAGAGTGGTCTATTGGAGCATAGATTTGCCCCATTGCTTCTAGAACGATTCACCCCATTTCCAGAACAGACCAATCAGTTTAATATGAAACCCCTTGTGCTTATATAAATTGTGTACATCCGAGGGTTGTATGCACATGCACTATATTTTCTCATATTGCCAACTGCAGATGAATGAAAACGGAGAAACACAATCGCAGGGTTTGGTGAAAAGCATTCTGCTCGCTGTGCCGAATGGAATGACTGACATCCATTTAGTTGATTTGCCTCTGGCAATGAAAAAACACTTTTGAAATGAAAAGCATCTCTGCAATCCCTTTCAAAATGCCCATATCTCTCGTGTGCAAGATTTCATCTTTCTTTAGCTTTTCATGTTGCACACCTCGCATTCAGCTTGCATGCAATAGGCATGGTTTTGAATTAGCTGAGACCTTGTCATATATATTCATATGGGTTTTGATGCGAAAAATATTATTTGTGGACATTATGATATGTTTATGACAAGTCGTAGTGTACATTTTATAAACATCGCAAATAGTGATCATTTTGCTAAAAAGCTTTACTCGGCTGCCTTGTATACATAATTTTGATTGGGCAATCATGTTATTTGATTTCCTACATAGCTGTTCTAGATTCTTTTCACCCATATCACTCTTTTTCTACTTGCATGATAAATATATATATATATATATATATATATATATATATATATATATATATATATATATATACACAGTGGGTACGGAAAGTATTCAGACCCCCTTAAATTTTTCACTCTTTGTTATATTGCAGCCATTTGCTAAAATCATTTAAGTTAATTTTTTTTCCACATTAATGTACACAGAATTGTTGACATTTTTGCAGATTTATTAAAAAAGAAAAACTGAAATATCATATGGTCCTAAGTATTCAGATCCTTTGCTGTGACACTCATATATTTAACTCAGGTGCTGTCCATTTCTTCTGATCATCCTTGAGATGGTTCTACACCTTCATTTGAGTCCAGCTGTGTTTGATTATACTGATTGGACTTGATTAGGAAAGCCACACACCTGTCTATATAAGACCTTACAGCTCACAGTGCATATCAGAGCAAATGAGAATCATGAGGTCAAAGGAACTGCCTGAAGAGCTCAGAGACAGATCTGTGGCAAGGCACAGATCTGGCCAAGGTTACAAAAAAATGTCTGCTGCACTTAAGGTTCCTAAGAGCACAGTGGCCTCCATAATCCTTAAATGGAAGACGTTTGGGACGACCAGAACCCTTCCTAGAGCTGGCCGTCCGGCCAAACTGAGCTATCGGGGGAGAAGAGCCTTGGTGAGAGAGGTAAAGAAGAACCCAAAGATCACTGTGGCTGAGCTCCAGAGATGCAGTCGGGAGATGGGAGAAAGTTGTAGAAAGTCAACAATCACTGCAGCCCTCCACCAGTCGGGGCTTTATGGCAGAGTGGCCCGACGGAAGCCTCTCCTCAGTGCAAGACACATGAAAGCCCGCGTGAAGGACTCCAAGATGGTGAGAAATAAGATTCTCTGGTCTGATGAGACCAAGATAGAACTTTTTGGCCTTAATTCTAAGCGGTATGTATGGAGAAAACCAGGCACTACTCATCACCTGTCCAATACAGTCCCAACAGTGAAGCATGGTGGTGGCAGCATCATGCTGTGGGGGTGTTTTTCAGCTGCAGGGACAGGACGTCTGGTTGCAATCGAGGGAAAGATGAATGTGGCCAAGTACAGGGATATCCTGGACGAAAACCTTCTCCAGAGTGCTCAGGACCTCAGACTGGGCCGAAGGTTTACCTTCCAACAAGACAATGACCCTAAGCACACAGCTAAAATAACGAAGGAGTGGCTTCACAACAACTCCGTGACTGTTCTTGAATGGCCCAGCCAGAGCCCTGACTTAAACCCAATTGAGCATCTCTGGAGAGACCTAAATATGGCTGTCCACCAACGTTTACCATCCAACCTGACAGAACTGGAGAGGATCTGCAAGGAGGAATGGCAGAGGATCCCCAAATCCAGGTGTGAAAAACTTGTTGCATCTTTCCCAAAAAGACTGTATTAGATCAAAAGGGTGCTTCTACTAAATACTGAGCAAAGGGTCTGAATACTTAGGACCATGTGATATTTCAGTTTTTCTTTTTTAATAAATCTGCAAAAATGTCAACAATTCTGTGTTTTTCTGTCAATATGGGGTGCTGTGTGTACATTGAGGAAAAAAAATTAACTTAAATGATTTTAGCAAATGGCTGCAATTTAACAAAGAGTGAAAAATGTAAGGGGGTCTGAATACTTTCCGTACCCACTATATATATATATATATATATATATATATATACTTTATTTTCAGCACAATAAGTGAGATCATTTACAGCCAGTCAGTAATTAGCACAAAATTAACACATTTATTCCAACCCTGTTGTTTTTTTTTTAATTTTATCTTATTTTTTTATTTTATTGTATTTAATTTTATTATTTCTATTTCTATTTAATTTAATTTTATATTTATAGCACAGTGAGTGAGAATTTCCAGCCAGTCAGAAATGATCACAGAATAAATTTTCAACAATGTTATTTATTTTGTTTTATTTTATTATTTACAGCACATTAATTGTTATATTTCACAGCTAGTCAGTAATTAGCACAAAATAAATGCGTTATTTCAACCCTGTTACTGTCAACCCTGTTTATTTTATTTTCCTGTTTATTTATTATTTTTCCACTAATGGCTAATTGTACTTTTAGCCATATATATTTCCTGTATTTTGATCAATATTCAATACATAATCACTTTACAATAAGAACACTCTCAGAATTATAGTTTCCTCTATAATAATGTGGACTTTTATCCAAATACTAAGCCTCTTTTGTCTTAAGTGCTCCACTGCTCTAGCAAAATCATGGTCTTTTTTGACTCTTTTATAAGAATCTCATATACTTTATTTTCTCAGAGTGTCATGAGTTTTTCCTCTTCATGTCTTATGCCTGCAGATCCACATCAAGCTGTAATGGACAGATAGCTCTCGTGTTTCTGTGTGGGACTACAAGGTGTCTCCATGGGAGGATGAGTGTGATAAATAAATGAGCAGACGAGTTGGTCTCTGACAAGTGAGGGACACGCCGTATCGGCCACATTTTTGATAGTGATCTAATTTAACTGGCAGCCACGGATGTTGATTAAATCAGAATGTCAGACACTTGACAAGATGAGACAAAAACCGACGAAAAGCCTGTTGGAACAGCAGGAATAGTGCCGCGAGAACATTGCTGAAACGTGTCTGGAAAGGAAGACGCATAGGGAATTGTAGCGAGGCGCTCGATGTCGCCATCAACCCTGTGAAACCCAGGCGTAGCCCTCTGACCAGCTTTCAGAGACTGTGTGTGTGCTTTAGCGGCAAGTACAGTTGAGAAGTATCCCTGTAATTACAGAGTGAACAAAAGCTTTCTTTGGAAAGGCAGCACAAAGGAGTATCAATGGCACATCACTCGCAAGGCTGGGTGGGAACGCTGGAGACGGAGGCCTCATTCAATAGCGCTTTGAAAAGGGTGGATGTCGGAGCAAAATAGCTATCACGCTCCAGTAAGGATGTTTTGCGGCGACTTTGTCAGTCTCACTTACACATTAAACCCGTGTTGTCTTGTGTTCGGTGCAGAAAACCTTGTGTTTGTCATTTTAAGGTGGCGGTTTCATAAGTCGATGCAATCATGACTAGATCATCTATGAAATTATTCAGTAAATTCTGTGTTTGTTCTTTGTATCTTTATTATTTTATTTTATTTTATTTTTAGAACAATAATTGAGAATTTACAGCCAGTCAGTAATTATAACAAAATAAACACATTTAATTTAATTTAATTTAATTTAATTTTCTATGTATTTTTTTTATTTTATTTTATTTTATTTTATTCAGTCATTAGCACAAAATAAACACATTTATTTCAGTCCTTTACAGCCAGCCATGTTTTTCAAATTCGTGTTTCTCATTTTGAGCCGTCAGTTTCATAAGTTTATGTACTCATGACTAGATCATCACATAAGTCAGTACATTCAGTGTTTTCTTAAAAACCTCATACTGAATATGTATAAAAGACCTTGGCATAGTGATGTATCTTGATCAGATTAAAATTTGAAAAAATAAAAGTAATTAGAACTAAATGTCAGCTATTTTATTATTTTGTTATACAGTATTGTTGTTTTTATTTTTAATGTATTATTTATTTTATTTTATAAACTATGAAATGATAGAGTACATTTACTGTCTCTTTGAAAATTCCTGCAGAATATTTATAAAAGACCTATCTCGATCAGATTAAAATTTAAAAATCTAAATTTTTAAAAGTAAATATTTTATTTTTTATTTAATTTCATTTCATTTCTAGCACAGTAAGTGGGATCATTTACAGCCAGGCAGTTATTAGTACAAAATAAACCCATTTATTTAAAATCTGTTATGCTCAGTCCTGTTTATTTTTAATAAACAGGATTGAACATAATAATTTTGACACTGTTTTTCACTAACGACTGATTTACTGTACTTCTATGTCATATATAATACTTGTATTTTGATTGATATTCACTGACTTTGTCAGTGTCACTCACACATTAATGTTGTCTTGTGCTTGTTTTTTTTGTTTTTTTGTTTGTTTTTTGTTTCAGGCATCGGTTTCATCATTTGATGTAATCACGACCAGGTCATGGATGAAATTATTCAGTACACTCAGTGTTTCTTTAAAAAGCCCCGCTGAATATTTATATAAGGAGACCTTTGCGTCATGACACATCTCGATCAAATTAAAATTCAAAATCAGAAGTCATGAGAAGTCAGCAGTGGGCACAAATACTACAGATATAGCGATGGAGTCTCTGTCCGCCATCCGTCTCCTCCTTCGCATGCCCACATGGAGGTCAGGGTAGCATGTAGCCAGTCGCTGTGCTAATCTTCTTTGTCACTCATAAAATTTACACTACATCTCCCTGTTGGAGGCCTGTCATTTTCCTCCTGCCTTCAGCTGTCACCACACGCGTGTAATTACTCGGAGGGTTTGAATGGGCCCTTGATTATTTATAGGGTCGGATGTCTGAAAAAACCTTCTACGCTGCTTTGAATTATTTCACATTAGTGATAATGCATGAAAACGAGGACTTTTTCTCCTTTCCAGAGCTTAGGATAATCATGACCACATAGGAAGTGTCTCACACCGGCACGACTAATGATCGTAAAAGATCTTCTTCAAATGGTTCGGAGGAATGAGACTAAACATAATTTCAAGGCTGAGTGAGAATGTCAGGAAAAAGTACTGTGATCTTTTCAATGTTGTGCAGAACCTGCAGGCGGATATGAAGTAGACTGAATGGCCAAGATTGAATGTGATTTAGAAAGGTCTGTTTGCAAAGTTAGACTCGATCTGTATGGCTTTAGAGGGTAAATGTGGAAACTGTGGCGGTATCGAAACACGTCTGTCTGGACGATTGAAGATGAGGGGTGTGTGTTTCCAAACAGGTTTAGCAAACAGTCAAGGCTTACGCTGCAAAATATTAATAATAATAATAATAATTAGTGTTTTTGTCTCGTTTTAAAAAGATCTTAAAATCCTTAAAACTGTTTAAAAAAAAAAAATCTGAAAGATCCTATCTTGAATATCTTGAATCTTTGTCATACTGGATAGGCAGATTTTTACTGTTTTGAAATTTCCAGTAGATACTTATTCATCACATACAGTAGATATTTAAAGTAGGATAAATAAATAAACAAACAAACTGTATTAATAAGATATTAAGACTTGTTTTCATAGATTATATCTTGAATCTCGAATGGGCAGATTTTTATTGTTTTGAAATTTAACTTGTTTTTCCACATACAGTAGATATTTAAATAAATAAATACATATTAATAATATTTATGAATAAGATATTATGTATATTATGTATTAAAATATTAAGACTTGTTTTCATAGATTGTGTCTTGAATATCTTGAATCTTGAATGGGCAGGTTTTTATTGTTTTGAAATTTAACTTGTTTTCCACATACAGTAGGCATTTAAGCTGAAAAAAATAGATATAAACAAACAAATAAAAATCCTAAAAACTGGATTCATAATATATATTTAACACAGATTGTATCTTGAATATCTTGAATCTTTGTCATACTGGATGGGCAGATTTTTACTGTTTTGAACTTTAGTCGATACGTATTTTTCACATTAGATATTTAAACTAGAAAAATAAATAAATAAATATCCTTAAAACTGTATTAATAAGATTAAGATTAAGACTTGTTTTCATAGATTGCCATGAAATTGTATCTTGAATATAAGTGTACTTTGTCATATTGCATGGGCAGAATTTTTTACATTTTTAAAATGTAAGTTGTTTCTCACTTAGACATTTAAATAGAAAAATGGTATAAATTAATATCTAAAAACAAATTAAAGTTAAACATATTTATGTTGTAAAACAAGTGAAAATGACTCTTGCCAAAATTAGACAATAATTAGAAAAAATGTTAAATATAATTTTTTTTTGGCTTGAGACAGTAAACCTCCTCCTGTTTCTGACTTATTTTCCAGTAAAAATATCTTAAAACAGGATAAATAAAATATTACGAATTGTTTTCTTAGATTGTATCTTAAATATTTTGTCAGACTGCAGAGACAGATCTTTTTCGTTTGATTGTTTTGATTTTGATCGTTCCAAAAACACATTTTTCACATATTTTACATCACCCCAGTCCTCTCTTCCCAGCGTGTCTTAAACACTGTTTGTTTTCTATTTTGAAGAAGCCCCTCCTTCTGAAACATGAAATGTGCTCTGATTGGTTAGCTGGCACAGTGTTGTTGTGATTGGTGAACAGACCCCGAACAAGAGGATCGTACAGATCTCCTTTTAGAGTGACTTTGAGCTTTGTAACCTTGCAGATCTTTTTTTTTTTTTTTTTATGCTCAAACAGCAATATTATATACTAAGTTGAAAAAGTGAAAACGCATAACAGGACCCTTTTAATGTTTGATGATCACATGCATCTGCTTACATACGTGATCGCTTGTTTCTTCTTCATCTGTGTTTTGATCTGGAGATTCTGTATATTGGCATGGGCAAGCTGTAGCGCCACTCGCATTTACTTCATTAGTGCAATTGTTTGTTTAACTCCAAACAACAACAGAAATTACTACTGTGAGTTGAGTATTAAACTCTTGTGGAATAGTGAAGACACATGCTGAAATAGTGTGGTAACTTTGTGATCTCACTTCCTGTCATGCTCCTGCGGCTTTGCATGTTGATCGGTGCCTTTTGCAGTCCTGGTCACAGTTGCGATTCTGTTTTGTGCGCTCGTTTAATGATTTTTATGCTGTCACGCACATAAATCTCACTAAACTCTTTGGCTTCTTTTCAAAATGAAGGTCAAAGTGATTGTCTTTCATGTGTGGCACCTTCCTGCACAGTGATATTTGTGGCCTGATCATGTTTGGTGTTGAGTGTATTTGTCCATTGCACTCTACGGGTGAACATTTCCGCCTAACGTTTAAATCAAGCCGCTGTAGCTCAGGTTATTTGGTCTGGTAAGATTCTGATTATGGAAATCTCTGACGTTGCATTTTCCGCCGTATAGAGAAACTCTGTTTCTGAACAACCAGAAAGCTGAGAATAGATTTGAATTTTCAAAGCTGAGATGCAGTTTTGACAAATTGCTAGACATGTAAGTGCTTTGAAACTTGTTTGGCATTATTTGATATCCTCTTGTAGTGCATTGAAGTGTTTACGCTGTATTTTTCAGTCAAAACAGGCTTTCAGTATTTTTCCTTTTTGCATTGCTTCCTGGAGAGTTATATTTGGCTTTTATATATATATATATATATATATATATATATATATATATATATATATATATATATATATATATATATATATGTGATGCAAGTTAGATTTGCACATTTGAGCTCCAAAGCTCAACATCTTATAGTCCTAAGCCATAGCACCAGTGTTTTTCATATTGTTGGAAACTCCCTGTGCTTCGCTCTTATTAAACAAACACTCACAGCTTGTTGTGCAGATGTGAGAGTGGATGGTCTTTCAGTGATGGACAATGCAACCTTCACCATTATCAGAGTCGTCATGGCCTACCTGCACAACACTTATCTTTATCTGGAGCAGCAGATGGCCTTTCACACGTGTCATTGTTGTGACTGAAGCCATCTCCTCCTGATGTGACCTGAAACAAATGAGCCATGAGAGCAGATATACCATCAGCACTACACACAGGCGCTATTCCACTCTCCTGGCCAACACTGTGCGCTCTCTCTCTCTCTCTCTCTCTCTCTCTCTCTCTCTCTCTCTCTCTCTCTCTCTCTCTCTCTCTCTCTCTCGCTAGACTGATGATGAGTTCCTGTTTCGCCATAATGCATTTTGGCTTACAGCAAATTGACACAAATATAAACAATGGAGAGTGAAAAGACTAGAGTTATGTGATCCAGGCAGAAGCCGGAGTTTGAATAGGTGACAGTGATGTTAGAAAGGTTCTTGTATATATGCTTGTATTTGTATAAACTTGATTTGTTATCCAGTGAAAGCATGTGCAAATCTAAAAACAATTTAATTGCTGGTTTAATTGCCCATTTACAGTGGGATTAATGAAATTGAATAGCTGCCATTGAATTTGACAACTTTTGCATTGCATAATGAAGGACAGTACTTGAACAAAGGATTGGACTTGTTGTTAATAATAATAATAATAATAATAATAATAATAATAATAAATACAAATTATTATTATTTATTAATAATAATAAAATAATTATTATTATTTATTAATAATAATAAAATTATTATTATTATTATTATTTTAATAACCATAATAGCAATAATAATAATAATAATAATAATAATAATAACAATTAAGTATTATTATTATTATTATTATTATTATTAATATTATTAATATTAGTGTAATTAATAGTATCTGAATAATAATAATAATAATTATTATTATTATTATTATTTTTGTTATTGTTATTATTATTAAATTATTAAGTGTTATTTTATTAATATTGTTGTTGTTACTATATACTTTAATAATAATAATGATGATGATAACAATACCATTTTTAAACACTAATTGTGTTTTTATTAGTAGTGGAAGTTGTATTTTATTATTTTTTTATTTGCCTTTTTTGTATTAGTAGTATTATTATTTAGTATTCTTTTTATAATGAATGAATGTAATAATTTTATAATTTATAATGAATGTACAATTCTGAAAAGGTGATTGGATTGTGAATTAAAGCTTACAGAGACGATATATTTTTCTTTGGTTTATTGTGCGCAATATGACCAAGGGTCATTATTATAGAAACATTATTTATTAATAAAGTAACCAGGGTCAATTTTGAGTTCATGTTGGCAGAGAAGACAATTAAAAGCAGTAAAAGCAGTGATCAGGTGAGGTTTTGAGATTCACCTGAATCAGGCAGTGAGTTTACAGAAATAGTTATAAATTTACTATTAATCTCATCTCTAGAACATCTTAAGGTTTGTGACAGTGTCACAGGCTCCACTAAAGGCCAAGTATGTGAAACCGTGAATTTCTTGCGACAGCCCTTGATACCCGAAGAGCTATATTTAGGGTGGATAACTAGTACTGCACAGTATAATCTGACATTTGGACCACAAGGGAGTCTTACTGCATCGCTCGCAAATGACAATGTCACTGTTGGTTTGCGTCCCCGGTGGAATAGGTTAAAGAGAACAAAACATGTTTTTGCAGTGGAGCGCTGGCCCGGCAAGACAGATCTAATAAAACTGGATTTGATTGCAGGGTATGATCTGACTGGGGCTGTCACTGCTGAGTGAGCCCCTCGAGTCCGGGACAGTGTCGGGTGAGGAGGAGGAGGAGGAGGAGGAGGAGGAGGAGGAGCAGCTTGAGGAAGGACGGAGAGAGAGTGATGCTCAGGGCAAAGATGGCACTATTCATGATGATCCTTCTCTATCCAACCATACACTTTGTCTATCTGCCTGAACATCTACCGATTATACACCCATCTTTCTTTGTGTTCTGTCATTCTAGCTATCTGTCTTTCTGTGTCTATCTAATTATATGTACATCTATCTATCTATCTATCTATCTATCTATCTATCTATCTATCTATCTATCTATCTATCTATCTATCTATCTATCTATCTATCTACAGTGCCTTGCGAAAGTATTCATACCCCTTCATTTTTTTCACATTTTGTTATGTTGCTGCCTTATGTTAAACTGCTTTAAATTACTTTTTTTCCACATCAATCTACACTCCATACACCATATTGACAAAGGAAAAACAGAACTGTCACAACTTCGTAAATTTATTTCATATAAAAAAACTGAAATAAGTACATTGCATAAGTATTCATACCCTTAACTAAATATTTAGCTGAAGCACCTTTACAGTCTCAAGTCTTTTTTGTTTAATGTGACAAGCTTTGCTCATCAGCATTTGGCAATTATCTGCCATTCTTCTCCTCACCTCTTCACCTCTCAAACTCTGTCAGGTTGGACGGGGGCAGATGCACATTTTCAGGTTTCTCCAGAAATATTTGATTGGGTTCAAGCTCAGGCTGTGGCTGGGCCACTCAAGGACGTTCACAGAGTTGTCAATAATTGACTTTTGCTGTGTGCATAGGTCCATTGTCCTGTTGGAAGGTGAACCTTCTGCCCAGTCTGAGGTTCTGAATGCTCTGGACTAGGTTTTCATTAAGGCTATCTCAATATTCTGGTGCACTGAGCTTTTCTTCTACTCTGATGAGTCCCTCAGTCCCTGCCGCTGAAAAACACCAGCACACTTTACTTTGGGATAGTACTCTGCAGGTGATGAGCAAAGCTGGTTTCCTTCAAACATGATGCTTGGAATTGAGGATCATCAGACCAGAGAATCTTGTTTCTCAGAGTCTGAGGGTCCTTTAGGTGCTTTTTTGCAAATTCCAAGTGTGTTTTCATGTGTCTACACTGAAGAGAGGATTGAGTCTTGCCACACTGCCATAAAGCCCAGATCGGTGGAGTGTTGCAGTGATGTTTGTCCTTCTGTAGGTTTCTCCAGTCTGCATATATGATCATGGAGCTCAACTAGAGTGACCATCAGGTTCTTGGTCACCACACCAACCAAAGCCCTTCTCTATCAATTGCTCAGCTTGAACAGATGTCCAGCTCTAGGAAGAGTTCTGGTTGTTTCAAACTTCTTCCATTAAGGGTAACAGAGACTACATGCTTCTGTGACCCTTCAATGAAGCTGATTTTTTTCCTGAACTCTTCCACAGATGTGTGGTTTGACACGAACCTGTTTCTGAGCTCTACAGGCAGTTCTTTGGACCTCAGGGCTTGGTTTCTGCTCTGATATGCATTATCAGCTGTTAGACCTTGTATTAAGACGTGTGCCTTTCCAAATCATACCCATTCAATAGAATTTTCCACAGGTTAACTTCACTTGAAGTGTAGGAACATCTACAAGCAATATGAATGCTCCTGAGCTAAATTTCAACTGTCCCAGATAAGGGTATGAATGCTTATGCAATAGAATATTTAAGTTTTTTTTATTTTTAATAAATGTGCAAAGATGTTAAAAACCTGTTTTTTGCTTTACCATTATAGTGTATGGAGTGTAGATTGATGTGGAAAAAAAAAGTAATTTAAAGCAGTTTAACATAAAGCAGGAACAACAAAATGTGAAAAAAAGGAAGGGGTATGAATACTTTCGCAAGGCACTCTATCTATCTATCTATCTATCTATCTATCTATCTATCTATCTATCTATCTATCTATCTATCTATCTATCTGTCATTTTATCTTTCTGTTTATCTATCATTTTATCATTCTGTTTATCTGTCATTTTATCATTCTATCATCTATTCTATCATTCTATCTAACGTTCTTTTGTTCTATCTAACGTTCTTTTGTTCGATCAATCTATCTGTCGTTCTATCTATCTATCTATCTATCTATCTATCTATCTATCTATCTATCTATCTATCTATCTATCAATCATTCGTTCTATCTATCGTTCGTTCTATCTATCGTTCTATCCATCCTATCCTATCCATCCTATCTATCCATCTATCCATCTATATATCTATCTATCTGAAGTGTGCGCTCCTCAACCTTGCTTGAGTACACTAATTTCAGTATAGTATGACTGGATATTCTTTATCTCTATTATTATGTTAATAAATGTGTTGACATTCTGGTACGATGTAGGACAAATTGTTCAATTTGCTCCTACACAGATAAACTGTAATTTATCAATACGACTTAGATCACCTGTGCAGTAAAGCACATTAGTCTCGTCCATAAAATACGATCACTTGTTTTTGTCTTTGTAGTGATTATTAGCACCTCGGATGGACTGTCATTTCCTCTCTCAATTATAACCTCTCTGAATGCATAACCCTGGGAGACAGTTCATTAGCTTGTCAAACACACGTCTCTTTTGGTCGCAGTGGTCTCGCCAGGTCTCGCGTGCATCCAAGGTGATCAAACCTGCGTCAGCCTGCACCTGCCGGCTCCCCGGGGAGAACGCAACGAGCACGAACAACAAAATCTACACAGCACACACTGTGAGATCCGGCTTGCAGCGCTTTCAATCATCTTATCTGTTTGCCTGAGGAAAGTATCAAAAAACCCGGTGAGCCCAGAGTGTGCTCGACAGCCTTTGAGTTTGACTCCAACACAGATTGATCAAAGAACAGACAAATGTTACTCAATACTACTTCCCTCCGTGAAGAGATCAGTTCTCTAATACTCGGGTTTGACAGTAAATCACCTCTAACAAACAACTCTACAATTTCATGCGCCCTTTTTCAGCGGCGTATCTATCCATCAGGTTTTTCCTCTAGGGACGATTTCTAACCTCTACTACAGTTAACAAATGACCCTGTAAGGATTTTTTGATCCAATGTGATTCATATATACCTCTTTCTCCTATTGTAGTTTATGCTCGGCCAGAGTTTTCAGAGAACCTGGGTTATTGTAATTAAGTGAAACTAAAACTAAATCATAGAAAATGTTACTTGAAATAAAATAGAATATTATTATATTAGTTCCAAAGGCAGCATTTCTTATTTTTGTTTAGTTTAACTCAATACAATAAGAAAATACTAAAATACTAAAACTACAATTAAAAATAATAATGCTACACAGATGTTATAAAATAATATATAACATCTGTATAGTTTTAATAAAATAATATAAATCTGTATAGTTATATAAAATAACTTATTAAAAATATAAACACAAAAACTTAAAACTTAAAAATTAAATGGAAAATATAATTAAAACTAAACCCCAAACCATAAAATAATTAAATAAAAAAGTGTATATATATATATATATATATATATATATATATATATATATATATATATATATTAGTATTTTATAGACTTTTATTTGAACTTCTTAAACTTTATAACTATAGTTCAGCCAAGGCAACATTTTTAATTTTTATTTATTTTAACTTGATGTGCTAAAATGACTAAAACTAAAATACAACTTAATAAAAAAAACTATACAGTTTTCATGAAATTTTATATATATATATATATATATATATATATATATATATATATATATATATATATATATATATATAATATATATATATATATATATATATATATTTAACATCTGAATAGTTTTTATAAAGTAATATTAATTTAATATAGTTATATAAAACTAACTAATAAAAAAAATGCAGAAGCACAATATAATTACTAAAACTTTAACTGAAATAAAAATGGAAAATAAAAAAATTCAAAAAATTAATAAAAACTACAATGGTATCTCAATGATATTTATGCAATCATTTACTAAAGCTAAACCTAAAAGCTTTAAAAAAAAAAAAAAAAAAAAAGGTAGTAATGTTAAGAAAATATGTATAAAAACCGATTAAAGTCTTTTATTTCGTCTTGTTGCCAATGCAAAATTTCTAATTTTCATTTATTTTAACTTTATGTACTAAAAAATCCTGAAATAAAAATAATAAAAAGTTCTTAAATAAAACAATAACTAATAAAAATGTAAAAAATGCACAAAAAATTCTAAACCTTTAACACATTAAAAAATTAAAGATGTTCTTAAAGTACAATAACTAAAAATAAATAAATAAATAAATAAATAAATAAAGACAAAAATGCATTAAAATATAACTTAAAAACATTTCACCATTTAGATGAACACATTTCATCATTTAGATGAATTCAGTATCTTTATGCAATCAGAGGCTGCTTTCGATGCAACATTTAAAAGATATATTCAATGCATCAAATAAATAAACAAAATATCTGGAGATGCACTTCCTTCATGGTATTGATGATCTGTTTTTGCACCAGTCTTGCAAGCCCGCAGTGTTATTGTTGTTGTGATGTTAGTGATTCCTGGTTGTAGACCAGGAGGTTTTGGGAGGCGATTTCCAGCGTCGAACCGTGTGTAACGGTTCCAGATTGAGCGCCGGCACCCCGTCGATAGAGAAACGGGCCGCCGGAGCGCACGGAAATCCATTAGGTAAGGCCTGGTGAAAGTTTGGGGACGTGTAACCGGCAGATTTTGCACTTTATTCAGCATTTGAATTATTTCTCGAGGGAGAGCGTAATGGTCATATAAATCTCTCTGTGTGTGCAATTACGAAGACTGGCAAGGTCTATTCTCTCCCGAGTGATCGTCTGTGAACAATGACATATTACCGGCCGGCCGGCTGCGGTCATTAAGATCTGATATGGGATTTATGGGCAGTCTTTAAACACGAGACGGTATAAAAGAGATTTGAATACAGACCAAATAGCACAGAGGATTCTTTCCCCGTGCGATGTAATGAAGTATGATGGAAAGGAGAGGGGATGAAGGGTTATTTTTAGGCCAGATCAATTTAACAATGAGCGGAATGAGTCAATTGCTCTCCGAACTGTCACTCCACTGTCCGGGTGTCATCATGGCCTGCTTATAATGGTGCAAGGCAACTGTAAGCAGCCAGGGACAAGATGGCGGGTCTCGTCACATTGTTTTGACACCTGAGATGTCCAATGCAGCACTGTAATTGACGTACCTTTCAAATGGCCTCATGGTTTGACATATTTAAAATAATGTAACAATGAAATAGCCCATTATACGGGAGCTCTGCCTTAACTACCTGTGCTCTAAATAGATGTTGTTAGGGAAGGAACCATTTCAGCCACTCTTAGGAAATATGAATTTCACTCAGCGCTCCAGCCGGTGTCAATCTTCATATTGTACACAGGGGCTCATTAGCGACTACAGTAATCATGATGGAATCATTGCATAAGAGAGAAACACAATGTGACTTCTTTGTTTAATGACCGCGGTTTAAATGGGATTTATCGGTGCGAGAGATGTGCAGCCACGATTCTCTCCAAACCCAGGTAACTGCTGCAGTTTGCTGGGTTTTTGGCTCAGAAAATGGGTTTGCATCAGTGTATCAATGTCTCTTCGGTATCCTATAGAAGTCTTAAAGGTACAGTAGCCAAAATAGCATGTTAATAGGATTGGTTCATCCAAAAATGAACATTTGTGTATGGTTTTCTTTCTTTTGTTTATTTTTAAACTGCTTTCTTCCATAAAATAAAAGCAGACATTGAGTTTTACTGCCTAAAAATCATAAAAAAAAAGAAAAACATAAAAGTGATCCATATGACTTCAGCACTATATTTCTAATGTTATATTATAGTTTACAGACCGAAAATGAAATCATTATTCACTGATTTTTTATTCTTACTGCAGTGATGCCAATAACCTTTGGTTGCATCATGCCAATGGTTTATTTTTTTATTATTATTATTTATTTATTTTTTTTACTTGACAGTAAAAATCGCCATCTGTACAGCAAAATAAGTAAAAATAAATAAAGCAAAATTACCTTAAATCACAGAAAAACTGATCAAAATTAAGTGACTTTACACTTAAAACGAGAAAAAAAAATGTCTGCCAATGGTGTAAGAAAAATAAATGTTAAACTAAATAGATTCATATGTTTATTAATAAAATACATTTAAAGTTTATTTTTATTATTATTATTATATTTTATTTTTTAAGTTTATTATTGTTATTATTTCTTGTTTTAAGCATGTCACTTAATTTTAGACATTTTTCAGAAAACATTATAGAAAGTTTAAAAAAAACAAAACAGAAAAACTAAAAATTAAGCAACTTTGCTTAAAACAAGAAACAATTTCTGCCAAGGGGGTAATAAAAATAAACTTGTTTTCCCTTTAAATGCATAAATTTGTTAATAAAAAAAGGGAATAATAAAATTAATTTAAAGTTTTTTGTTTTTTTTTTACCCCATTGGCAGATATTATTTTTTGTTTAAAGCATAAGTCACTCAATCTTGTTAATTTTTTCAAAAAACATTGCAGAAAAAATACAGAAAAACTGATTAAAAAAAAGTAATACTTAAAATACTTAAAATAAGAAACATCTCTGCCAATGGGATAAGAAACATAATTTTGTTTTCCATTTAAATAAAATAAATAAATTTATTAATAAAAAAAAATTAATAATAAAATAAATATAAAGTTATTTTTCTTACCCCACTTGTACATATTTATTTTTTGTTTTAAGCATGAAGTTGCTCAATTTTAATACTTTTTTTTTTTTTTTTTTTTTTCAGAAAACAAGACTTGTTATCTTAATATCATTTTGCTTGTATCTTCATTTAAAAACGTTGTGATATTTGTACTGGAAAAATACTAAGGAAGAAAACCAATTTTTTGTAGTCTGCTTTGTTTGATCTGCTCTTTTCCAATATTCTGCACAATATCTTGTTCTACATAAAAACAACAAGAGTGTGAATATATAATAGTTGATTGAGCTGTTACTGTATTTGTAGGGGTCAGATAGGGTGGAAAATGCTTCAGAATATGGCTCCTTTAAAGCAACATTTCTAATTCTCCCCGCTGATTTGCGCATTGCAATAAGCTTATTGTAATTTCCGAAGGCAATTAAGAGGCCTCCGCTCCCAAACGCACCAATGAGAGAGCTTAGACGGAAGATGTGTTCATTGAGAAGTGAGAAATAGATCCTTTGCCTCATCACATTAGTGCCGGCCCCTTAAAGTGACTGTTTATCATGAGGTGGTGCTCCAGGTTTTAATGAGCTCACTCTCTGTACTAGTATAATTCCAATTAGTCGGCTCTTTTCATACGAGGACGTGATTATTGTGAGAGGCCTCTATTGTTTTGTATTCAGTGGCGAGAGCAGTGCTTTGGTTGTTTCAATCTTGTTCCTCCATGCCGGCCGGCTGACAGGAACATTACACCTTGTTCTGCGTACGAGGGGATACTGGTTCATTAATACACAGGGGATGCTTTAATTCACTGACTTCACACATTATATGATAGATGTGATGGAGCACTCCGATTCAATCTGCAGCTCTGCCGTTGTGCTGCAAACGTTACGCTAGCAGAGAAAAATGCTTTCATTTTACTGTAAATACCACATAAAGGTTTTATTCAGTTTAGACTAAACCTGTCAGTATCATGTTCAGGAAAGGTTTAAATTAAAAAAACAAAGGAATGAATGAGAAATTGTGTAATAAAATGGACTGACATTATTTTCATTCATTTTTTAAATTACTATGATGCAGTATATATGTATTTTAAGAAACATTTAATGTATTTATATTAGTGCTGTCAAACGATTAATCGCATCCAAAATAATATATGTGTGCATAATGTGTATATTTCTTATGTACATATAAATACAAACACATGCATGTATATATTTAAGAAAAATGTTATGTTTATATGTTCAATATATTTATATATAATATAAAATATAAGAATATAAATATATACATGTAAATATTTTCAAAATATTTATTGTATGTGTATTTATATATGCATAATAAATATACACAGTACACACACATTATGTAAACAAAAACTTTTATTTTGGATGCGATTAATCGCGATTAATCGTTTGACAGCGTTAATTTAAAGGTTTATTCGGATATTCACTTAAATGAAATATTTACATAAATTATTTGAAAAATATAAATTAGATTTTATTTTCTTCAGGAAACATTTAATGTATTCATATTTGTGTATGTAATATAGTCATATTTCACATTTATATTTTAGTGATTAATTTTTTCACACATATACTATCAAATCTGTCAAATCGATTAATCGCATTTAAAATAAAAGTTTGTGTTTAAATATATTTAACATTTAATGTTTGTATAGTTCATATTTAGATTTTGGTCAGGTATTGATTTAAATATTTATAGTTTCTGAAAATAAAAAGTATAATTTTTTTATATGAGAAATTATTTGAAAAATATATATTATATTTTCTTCAGGAAACGTATATATTAATATTTATATTGGAGTAATTTTTGTTTTTTTCTCATTTCCTTCTTTCTTAATATAATTTCTTCTTTCTTAATTTATATCATATTTTTTAGGAAACAATATATTCAGTAAATGTATTTATATTTCATATTTATATTTTATTCAGGTACATACACTTACATTAAAAATGTACTATTTCTGTATATGTTTTACTTCTCATTTTTGAACAAACATATAAAATGATGATAATATATTATAATACTATTGATATGTTATTGAAGTTGTAAAGTATTCCTGAATGTTTGTTGTACTGCCTAATTTATAATGATTATTTAAATTAAAAATGACTGTATTACAGTAAATCTAATAAAACCGGCACAAATGAGGATTGCCAAGAGTAATAAGAAGTACATAAACATTCAGAAGTAGAGTTTCTGAACCCATTTTGGTAATGAGAACTTGAGGTGAACATGAATTTAATATTATGAGAGTTTCAGTGTGGATCTGTGTGGTTGCTAGGGTGACCTAGGTGGTTGCTAGACATGGTTTAATACTTGGAGTTAGTGATTTGTTCAGCTTAAGTGTGAGTAATAGTACTAGTGATGCTGCATTGCAAGCCCCACTAACTACAAGCACTGGTCTCATTGTCGCATAAATACCAAGCATGTCTCGCAAGCATTGTCTGGAAATCATCAAAAAGTTTGTTGCCACACTGCCATCACATCTATGAGTTCTTGTTCTGGAGTAGCTCTCCACGTCCCTGCAGCCATTACTACAATTCTGGCCGGTGCCACTTGACGAGCCCAAGTTATTTTTGATCAAAACGCATGCTAGAGAAAAATCAGTCATTAGCAGAAGCCATTTCAGCTGTCATCTTGTTTGGACAGCTTGCAGCTCGGCGTCACGACAGGGCAGCTCTCAGGGAAATGGGTGTGTAAGTCTGTGATGTTTTCATTCTCACCGTCTCACAATCTCGCCTGTCGTTTGGAGTTTAAACGCTTTAACTTCATTTTAATCACACAGGCTCTTGTTCAAAAATGTTGTCTAGAGTAATGATTGAGGTACACATGAAAAGAAAGAAGGAGAAAGAATAGCACAAAGTCATTTCGTTGAATGAAGGCGCATGCACATGATGGGCGAATCGATCATAAATTATTGATACATCTTCATAGAACATCTTCATTTGTTGTTTTGAATCTATTTGATTTTTAAATGTACTGTATAATTTAATCTATTTATCTGTCTGATTCTTTCTCACACGTCATTTATTTGTTTGACTTCATTAAGCAATGGTGATGCTAAATGTGATATTGGTATGTATATCTATGTTATATATTTATGTTTGTATGGTATAATAAATGATTAAATATTACATATTATAAATTATTATAAATAAAAGTATTATGGATTAGTATAAATGGTAAACTAAAGCTATTAAATTCTTGTAAATTATAATCAAAAACAGAAATTTTATAATCAGTTTATTTACTGTAATATTTCATAATTGTATAATTACAAAATGTGAATACAATTTAAATAATTAAACACTAAATAATTAAAAAATATTGATATTATTATTATTATTATTATTATTTATGTGTTATGAGTTTTTAAAAGGTAAATTATAAATGATCATAAATGATTAAAAAATAAAAAAAAATGAAATCTTATAATTTGCAGTTTAACTGTAATGTAATGGTTTATGCATTTTATTCTTATGTGTGTTTGTGTGTTTGTTTGTTTGTTTGTTTGTTTATTTAAACAAGTTCAGAAATTTTAATGATTATGATTATTATAATGTCATTGTTTTATGTCGCATTTAAATGCAAAATCAAAACTGTATCATTTTTTTTGTTGCACATTTATTTAAAAAAATTAATGATTTAAAAACGATTTGAAGAAGCCTTTTGGTCTGTGCTATCCGTCAGCTACACACACGCACACACGACTTGAATTTATTGTAGTGTGTTTTTTGAGACAGATCAAAATAAGATGTCGGAGATGTGCCAAAATAAGACTTTGGCAGCTGAGGGTTCGGAAAGATGACCCTTCGCCCAGATTCCAAGGAAAACAAAGGAAGCGAATAGCAGCCCGAGACAGACATTTATATAGGCGCAAAGAAAAACATCAGAAAATCTACACAGGATTTAGATTCATCCTACAAATCGCTGACAGAGGAGAGAGAGAGGATAAAAAGGATAATCTGCGAGAAAACCCTTAAAAGAATCAATTTGGCAAGGTGTCTGGGAATTTGACTTTCTCCAGCACTGTGATTCCGGCTGTCTCGCGGCAGAGTCGGATGACTGTCTTTCTGTCTCCCTGACAGGCGGACCAGGGCCAAATTGACAGTTCTTTAAAGCGCCTGACAGAAAGCAGCATTAATTAAGTCATTGCCGGACTTTAATTGTGTTAAGGAATAGGAAGGGAAAAAAATGTAATATGAGAAAAGGTTACCAAGTCCTCTCTGGTGTCAGATTTTCTACTTTCCATGAATATTAATGCGTCTAATGAAGACAATCTCAACCTCATCTCCCCATTGTTCCATATTCAGGTGCCAGGCTTCAGGAGCCTGTGATTTGTTGTTAAAGAACAAATATGTCAGAAAGAGACGACTGCCACGCTTTTATCAGCAATTTATAAAAATGCCTTCTTCTCGTGATGGAAAATCAGAGCGTTTCAGGTGCGTTTTATTTTTAAACGAGATAGAAGTCAGACTGGGATGGCATATATGATGTACGGGCTCTGCCACGCAAAATGATCTTCCTATTCATTTGAAAATGGCAAGCAGGCAATCAGTGCGGGCTGCTAATTTTATCATATCCATTGGAGAACAATTAGACAGGAGGCCATGCAAATGGCATCTATTATGGGTCATTGAATTCTCTTGTTGCGGTCTCTTGGGCGGCCCTTGTGTGAAAAAAAAAAAAAAAAAAAAAATCTTTCAGATGAAGCAAAACAAGTCTATCAGGATTCTGACGGAGAGCTGATCTCTGTCAGCGGTCAAAATCGTAGCTCAAATTGAACATAGGTCTCTATCAAGTGATGTGTTTGTGGTTTTTAGGTCAATAGAATTCATTAACAAACCACTAGTAATGGTAACGTGTTGAGGAAACTACAAAATACTTATTTGAAAAGGCAGTTTAGAGCGAAAGAGTAGCTAAAAATGAAACTATTTTGTTATCTATATATACTGCCCAAAAGCTTGGGGTCGGTAAAATTTACTTTAATGCTCGCCAAGGCTGCATTTATTTGATTAAAAATGCAGTAAAAACAGTAAAATAGTGAAATATTATTGCAATTTAAAATAACTCTTTTCTATTTGAATATATGTTAAAATGTTATTTATTCCTGTGATGCAAAGCTGAATTTTCAGCATCATTACACCAGTCTTCACTGTCACGATTCTTCAGAAATCATTCTAATAAATACTGTCTTGTGCCTAGTTTTGTGCTCATGCTCCTCAGTTTTTGAGTGAATGTTGCCAAAATTATCCACAAATAATGCTTTTTATTTCTTCCTCAAAAACCGAGGTGCATAAGCTCAGATCACAATCAGTTTCAACTAGAAATGCAAAACCTATGCTTAATGAAAGAAAACAAGTTGACAAAAAGATTGAATCCTAGATTCGGTGATAATATAGCATAATGAGAAAGTTCAGTCATTTTTGACTCGGGAACACTAAATTAGATAAAGGATTTCAGCACAGCACAAGAGGGTTAAATAAACAGTAAAAAATGTATTACAAGACAAAGAATGTTGACATAGCTGTTAAATAGATTTGGGAAATAAATACACAAGTGATCAGTAATTGAAAATCCGAAGATGCTGAGATAATGCATTAAAATGGCTCTAAAACTGGGATTTCATTATGCAGGATTTGAGGTCATGGTTAATTTGCTCAGATTTATCGTCCCCAGGTTGTCCAGGACAGGCATGCACAAGAAGCCGCAGTGATTTGTGGGTAACATTAAGGCGAGGATGCTGCCAAGAGCTCCCAGACCCTCTCAAAATCCCCTCTGCAATCTGTTAAGGTGGTCACCGACAGCAACTGCTAAATCAGTGCCGTCGCTATTCAGCTGAAGAAGGGACAGCCATTTGCCACTGCTGCTGTTTATTAACAACTTCCACACAACGCATTTAGAATCATTAGCAGCTGATCAAAACGTGCATTTATACAAAGGCTTTGGCAAAAGTTGCGGAAAAGTTCATAATCTCTTTGTCTGAGACAGCGGCGCGAAATGCTAAAGTGTAGATGTTTGTGCACCTCAGTTTTTGAGTGAACAATGTCTAAATATTCACAAATTATGCTTTTTCACTCAAAAACTGAGGTGCATAAACTCATAACAATGAAGCCTAGGACCAGCGTTGGAAATTAACAGGGCTTTGGGAAAAAATGGCAACAAAAATGCCCCAAATTCAAAATAAGGATGCAAAATTGCTTCACACATTTAAGCGAGATATATTACGGCTGTCACCAATAAAGTTAAATGTGAAATGAATGAAAAGTGTTGATTGTGGCTTTATATTTACCGTAGATTTGCTCCTGTTGCGTTATATTTCCTTCTAATGTGGTTTACAACGTTGAAGATTTTAGCCAATCCCACACGTTTCTGTTGAGCTTTGGGATGCATTGTCCAATCAGAGGCGTTTTTGATTTGTCACCATGGAGAACACCAGAGTTTTAGAATTCTGAATATTCGTTCGTGAATTCTCTCACCAGCATAAGATAGATTCATAGATTCATTTTGCATTGTATACAGATTCAGTGATTATGACGGGAGATTTTCCAAATGTGCATAACTTACATTAGACTGAAGTCATGGACCGCGTCAGTGTTCTTTGCTCTATATATTCTCTGTTTTACGAACCATTTTGTTTTTCATGCTACTGAAGTAACTTGATTTTCTAATCCGCAAAAAAGCACTAAACAAATTGCTAAACACTTTTTGGATTGTTTTGTCTGTATCCAGATTATACACACACACAAAACTTTCTATGAATCAATATTAATATTCATTATACATTCAATATAAAGAGCAATGACCAGCAATAATGATTTTATGATATTACAGCTTCACCTTCTAATGAGTTTCTGTTTTTTGATAGGCAGTTTTTGTGTAAATAGGTGTACATGAGCAGATTTAAACAGTCTGTGTAAATAACATAAATGCCATCTGAGCTTTTTTTTAAATTTTCAGTGTAAAGATGGCTTTTTTATGCTGAAAAAAAATGGATTGGTACAGTAACAGTCTAGAGTATTGTGATTGAAATAACTGGTTAAATTTAAATATTTACATTTAAATAACTAAAAAAAAATTTGCCCCTAAATATAGAAAAGTTTATTTCTGGCCCTGCATAAAACCAATCAGTTCCAGTTGACAAAAAAAAAAAAAAAAAAAAAGAATCCAAGATTTGGTGATAAAATAGTAAAAAGACTGATTTACAAGCAATCGTTTTTCATCAGGAACACCAAATCATTTAGAATCATTGGCATGTGTTTGTAAGAAGGCTTTGGCAAAAGTTGCGGCAAATTTCATAATATCTTTGTCTGAGAGAGCGACAGGAAATGCTAAAGCACAAATGTTTATGCACTTCAGTTTTTGAGTGAACATTGCCAAAATTACCCACTAACAATCATTTCACTCAAAAACTGGGATGCATAAGCTCAGATCAATGAGGCTTATGATCAGTCAGTTCCAAAATGAAATACAAAACCAGTGCTAATTGACAGTGAACACATTGACAAAAATCCAAGATTTGCTGATAAAATAACATCATGAGAGATTTACAAGCAATCTTTTTACACAGGGAACACCAAATCATTTACAATCATTAACAGCTAATCAAAATGTGCATCTGTAAGAAGGTTTTGGCGAAAGTTGCGGCAAAGTTGATCATCTCTTTGTCTGAGAGCGGTGGGAAATGCTAAAGTGCAAATGTCGGCCATTCCTGACAGGCGGACTTGCGTGATAAGATGTCGGGTGACACGTTTCGTGTTCCTTATGCACGCCAGAGGCCCTGCAGGGGTACAACACTCAGCATTCTCAAAACTTCAATATTAACTCCACGTCATAATCATTCAGCTCATTAAAGGGACAGAAATTCAAATGAGCAACACCCCCTCCACCCCCCGAATCCTGATAAGACAACCTGAGTCCTTGTGAAAGATGAGCTATGGCTATTTCTGGAGACTGGAGTGCTCTCTTGCCACAGGGCGAACCCTGAATAGCCATGGCTGGAATTACTTGAAAAGAGGGGGACTGGCTCACGCACTTGGGGCTGTCATTGTCGAAGAGCTTTTGTTCCCTCGTCTCATAGATCACGCTTTGAAAGCACTTCTCATGGTTAAGATGGATATGAAACTGTAGTGCGGAGCATATGTTAAGAAAATCCTGGGAGAAATGGTTGACCCATTTTAGCGAGTGTGGTCCATGCGTGCTTTGATTGATTGCGGAGGTTTGTGGATGTTTGATGGACCTTTGTGCCGAGTGCAATGAAGGTTACAAATTAGGCTAAAGTCTAACAGACTGATGGACTTTAGTGTGCAGTATCAAATATAATTTTAATGAATGGGATAACTGAGATGATAAATTATGGATTTATAAGAATGATAGTCCTGAATTTACAGGAAAATTTCAGTCAAAAATTATAATTTTGTAATTATATAATCACACTCATGTTCTTCCAACCCTCCATGCTCTCATTTTGCAAGCATTATGTGTTCCTTAAAATAAATTAATTAATTAATTAATTACCGTCAATTATATAACTATGTAATATATAAATATTAGTGCTGTCAAACGATTAATCACGATTAATCACATACAAAATAAATGTTTTGTTTGCATAATATATTTGTGTGTTCTGTGTATATTTATTATGTATATATAAATACACACATACACACATACAGTGTATATCTTGAAAATATTGTGAAAATATAATGTATTTAAATGTCTATATTCATATAATTTATATTATAAATAAATATATTTAATATATAAACAGCATTTTTTTCTGAAATATATACATGCATGTGTGTGTTTGTTTATATATACATAATAAATATACAAAGTACACATATTATGTAAACAAAAACTTTTATTTTGGATGCGATTAATCGCGATTAATCATTTGACAGCACTAATAAATAAATAAATAAATAATTAGTGCTGTCAAAGTTAATAACCCGTTAACGCAAATTAATTTTAACGGCACTAATTTTATTAACGCGCGATTAACGCAGCGCGCATTTTCTGTTTGACCCGTGGCCTAACCAGTACTGGTATAGTTGGAGAAATGGAAATGGATGGAGATGCTGACAGTGTTGCCAATTTAGCGACTTTTCAGACCACTTTAGCAACCTTTTTTATTTATTTATTTATTAATTTTTTTCAAAAAGCGCGTAGCGACCAATCTTTATAGGGTTTGCCCAAACCTTATATAGTTTCTGAGACTCGCCGCGCGAGGTCTCTTTCCCGCTGCGCACACACCTCTTTCTCTCTCCCTCCGAATCTGCTCTGTTCAGCGCGCGGATGAGAGGAACAGTGCTTTCAGTTAAAACAGATATTATGTTGCTTCTCTAATTTAACATGCAAGTATAGCCCAAATCACAGCACAGCTATTGTCTTTATCTTATGTGTAGCCTATTTGATTTTATCAGACGATGGCTGGATTATAAATCAGGATTTTTGTGCAGATTAACATCTTGGAAGGGAGAGCTGGTTATTTAGTCCTATGGGTCGCGTTTTAGTCACTATTTCATAATCATTCCGTTGTCTGACAACAGAAACAGTAAAATTTATAAATTAAAACAGTTTTATTGAGAATTTAGCTGCATCAAAATACAGTATGTGGGCACAGAGAGGCAAACAAATGTAATAATAAATAATAAATGTACATTTTGCATGTTCAGAAGAAGTGAGATGCCCTGTCCTGCGAAAATGTAAACAGGTTTGTGTAAGTAAATTGCTCAGTGCAATTTAGTGTAATGGGAACCTTGTATTTCTTTTTTCACATGTCTAATAGACATGAGCAAGTTCTTTGAAACACATCTATGATCTTTGAAACATGTCTAGTCTTCAGGCTCTGTTAACTATAGTTTCACTAATAATAAACATATATTGCATAAAGAATCCATATTTGTTATTGCCCATGTTGATTAGAGTATTTAAAATATGAAAAGTATTAATTTATGGTACATTTAGAGCAGATAGAAATGTGCGATTAAATTGTGATTAATCGCGTGTTAACTCATGACAATCATGCGATTAATCACGATTAAATACTTTAATCGATTGACAGCCCTATATATATATATATATATATATATATATATATATATATATATATATATATATATATATATATATATACACAACCCGAATTCCGGAAATGTTGGGACATTTTTTTAAAAATTTGAATAAAATGAAAACTAATCGACTTTCAAATCACATAAGCCAATATTGTATTCACAATAGAACATAAAGAACATAACAAATGTTTAAACTGAGAAATTTTACACTTTTATTCACTAAATGAGCTCATTTCAAATTTGATGCCTGCTACAGGTCTCAAAAAAATTGGCACGGGGGCAACAAAGGGCTGAAAAAGCAAGACATTTTTAAAAGATTCAGCTGGGAGAACATCTAGCAACTAATTACTGATAGGATTACTGATAAACTAATGTAGTTTGATCTGTATTTATCTATTTTAATTTTAGTTAAAGTTGGAAAAATGTCATTTTATTAGTTTTTTTTTTATTATGTCTGTATAGTTTTTTTTTTTTATTAAGTTTTAGTTTTATTGAATTTGAGTTATTTTAGTACTTCAACAAACTAAATGGAAATGAAATATGTATATTGAATTTATAAATGTGTATATATGTATATATATGTATGTGTGTGTGTGTGGTTGTACATACACGTAGTTGTTTTTTGGTTGTTTGGCTTAGTGTTATGTTAGAATCATTATTATACTCTTATACCTTTTGTTCTTTAATATTTTGAATTATTTTTTGCTTCATTTTTTGTTTTCATTTAAATCTTAAGTTTTGAAATTTTGTTGTATGCATTAGCTTTTAGTTTTGGATCTGTTTTAGTTGTTTTAATACTACAATTGATTGCTTCTGTTGTCCTCATTTGTAAGTCGCTTTGGATAAAAGCGTCTGCTAAATGACTAAATGAATAAAATGACTAAGTTAATTGACATCAGGTCTGTAATATGTTTAGCTATAAAAGGGATGTCTTCAAAGTCTCTCAGAAGTAAAGATGGGCAGAGGCTCTCCTATCTGTGAAAGAGTGCGTAAAAAGATTGTGGAAACAACGTTTCTCAACGTCAAATTGCAAAGGCTTTGCAAATCTCATCATCTACAGTGCATAACATCATCAAAAGATTCAGAGAAACTGGAGAAATCTCTGTGCGTAAGGGACAAGGCTGAAGACCTTTGTTGGATGCCCGTGGTCTTCGGGCCCTCAGACGACACTGCTTCACTCATCGGCATGATTTTGTCATTGAGATTACTAAATGAGCACAGGAATACTTCCAGAAACCACTGTCGGTAAACACAATCTGCCGTGCCATCTGCAGATGCCAACTAAAGCTCTATCATGCAAAAAAGAAGCAATTTGTAACATGGTCCAGAAGCGCCGTCATGTCCTGTGGGCCAAGGCTCATTTTCCACAAAGTGGAAAAGTGTTCTATGGTCAGACGAGTCCAAATTTGACATTTTTGTTGGAAATCACAGACGCCGCGTCCTCCGGGCTAAAGAGGAGGGAGACTTTCCAGTGCGTTATCACCGTTCAGTTCAAAAGCCAGCATCTCTGATGTTACGGGGGTGCATAAGTGCATACGGTATGGGCAGCTTGCATGTTTTGGAAGGCACTATGAATGCTGAAATGTATATAAAGGTTTTAGAGGAACATATGCTCCCCTCCAGATGACGTGTATTTCAGCAGGACAATGCAAAACCACATACTGCAGCTATTACAACAGCATGGCTTCGTAGTAGAAGAGTACGGGTGCTGAATTGGCCTGTCTGCAGTCCAGATCTTTCACCTATAGAGAACATTTGGCGCATCATTAAACAAAAAATACATCAAAGATGACCACAAACTCTTCAGCAGCTGGAAACCTATATCAGGCAAGAATGGGACCAAATTCCAACACCAAAACTCCAGAAACTCATAACCTTGATGCCCAGACGTCTTCAAACTGTTTTGAAAAGAAGAGGAGATGCTATACCATGATAAACATGGCCCCTTTCCAACTATTTTGAGACCTGTAGCAGGCAATTTGAAATTTGAAATAAGCTCATTTTGTGCATAAAATTGTAAAATTTCTCAGTTTAAACATTTATGTTATCTGTGTTCTATTTTGAATAAAATATTGGCTCGTGTGATTTGAAAGTCTTTTAGTTTTCAAAAACATCCCAACAATTCTGGATTTCAGGTTGTAAGTTATCATTTGTATTTTTATGATAAATAAAAAAATAATAATACATTTGTATTTTTTTATTATATATAATGTGCACCTTATTTGTATATAGCGCATTTGTGTGTGTGTATATTATATATATTAGGGGTGTAACGGTACGTGTATTCGTACCGAATGGTACACGGGGCAAATTCCAAATGGAAGTGATCATCCCTATCCCCTTGGAGTGGGGACTTTGGAGTGAGCAGGGCACATGCGTTCCATTATGTAGCTATTTGGAATGTGCTCGTCAAAGGGAGCGACGTAATTTCCTCATTATCTTCAGCTGGGATGTTCCTGTGAGTCCGTGACAATGCGGCACAGTGTCCGTCAGCAGATGTCGTTGTTTTAATGGCATAAATGTCTTTTTATTGTTGTTAGCATAATTGTTTCAATTAAACATACATTTTATGTTTTAAAAAGTTTTTAAAATATGCTATGTAATATATAAAACCTAATATATAAAAAACTTTTTTAAAATATAAAATGTATATTTTTGATTCGCTGATGGACACCATGCTGCGTTATCATGAGAACATGCCAGCTGAAGATGAGGAAATTACGTCGCTCCCTTTGCCAAGTGCATTCCAAACGATTACATAAAGACACGCATGTGCCCTGCTCACTGCAAAGTCCCCCATTCCAGGGGGATAGGGGTGATCACTTCCATTTGGAATTTGCCCCGTTAATTTATATTAAAATTTGAATGTATTGTGTGTGTGTGTGTGTGTGTGTGTGTGTGTGTGTGTAATACAGTAAATAAAAAATACAGTAAAAATAGTCATATGAAATATTATTATGATTTAATGTTTTCTATTTGAATTTATTCAAAATGTAAACTGTCACTTGATCTGTCAGAAATCATTCTAATATGCTGATTTGCTGCACAAAAAGCATTTCTTATCAATGTTGAAAACTGTTATATATATATATATATATATATATATATATATTCTGGTGAAAACCATGATGCACTTTTCCCTGTATGTTTAATGAAAAGAAATTCCAAAAGGACAGCATATATTTCAAACAGAAATCTTTTGTAACAAACATCTTTACTGATGCTTTTGACCAATTTAATGTACCCTCGCTGAATACAAGCATTATTTTCTTTCAAAAAAGTAATTTATTGCAATTCACATGAAGGCCTTTAATTAAACAACTATTGTGAAAGCCATTTTTTTCAGGGTCGTTCACCTTTGAATGATCCTCATTCGATGAGATCTCTTGAATTTTGAAACCTCTTCTGAAAATGTTTGGCTTCAGATGTCCAAGTCTGAAAACTTTGTAAGAGTGAAATGATAATATCAAGAGCAGGATTTTTGGCAGGCTGCGGTGAATCTCGTCTCTGCTGAAAGCTTTTAGTCGTGGGAGGACACAGCGAGTACAGTAAAACCATTATGAAGGACTTCTGTTTATCATGTCAGATTTAAATGTTTGTGTTACGCTGTGAACTCTGTGGTACATGAGGTCCTTGAGTGTTGCAATTGCTTCAGCTTCAGCTGGCATGCCGGATAATAGAGAGATGTGAGAAGCAGTTATTAATCATAAAATATTATTTGTATATGCTGAAGTTGTAATCAAGAATCTTTATTTTTAGAGTATGTTCCATAATACTTATTCAGTAAATTTAGACTATTTTATACACATTTACAAGAAAATGACAAGCTTAAATCATCAAAACTGGCAAAAACAAACCTTATGGTGTTATAAAATGCACTTTATATAATGCTAACTTACTAGGCAGCTTAGATGAACGTAATTTTTCTGGCTCATCAATTCCATTTCAAAACCTAGTAAGCTGCCTTCCTGTCCACTACATACATAGTAGAAATACAAAAAAGAAAACATTACACAATACATATTGCAGATCATCACCATTACAGATGACTATCCTCTGGAGGCTGTTAATAAACAGTAATTTGAAAGAAAGAAAGAAAGAAAGAAAGAAACAAACAAACAAACAAATGTAATATAAAATATAATAAATATAAAATAAAATAAATGTATAGTTTAAAAAAATTATAGTTTAAAGTTTTTTAAATGGCTTTATATATGATGTTACCAATATTTTATCAAAATTATTTTTGAGGTTATTTTATTTTATTTCATTTTAATTTATTTTATTTTTCATTATATTTTTTTCATGTATTTACACAAAGTGCATAATGTAAATAGCCTATAAATTAAAAAACAGACAGACAGACAGACAGATAGATCAATCGATCGATAGATAGAGTTGCACATCAATGCAATTTAAGATAATTTAGATTACTGTATTATGACTGCACACACACACACACACACACACACACACACACATATAAGCAAACAATTGGCAGAATCCTAAAAAAATCTATGTGAAAAATACGTTTATAAATATTTTTAAGTAAATCTAGCAATTTATTTTATTTACAGTGTAGTTAATAATTTAGTAGACATTTTTTTTTTTTTCAAATTACTTTTTATGCCATCTTAAATTAATTGCACTTGCAGTGCATTGTGGGATTGCTGTCGTTTAATTAAAACTTGTCTAAGAAATCATATTTTGGTTAGACAGTAGTGCCTATGACACCTTAGAATGCACACTACGTAGGTGACTTACTAGGTTTTAAAACAGTAAATTGCACAGTGCCCAAGCAATGGTGAAATTTGAGTGAATTCTGATAAACATCTTGACAGGAACATGATGAGCGAGGCAGACACGGCTAATCATAACTTACCCGGCTCTTCCTGTTAAAAGCCTACGCAGGTTTTTACTTGCCAGCTGTCTTACCTTCAGTCTGGATTTACGACTTCCTGGTTGGCAGTTTGTTAGTTTCCTGGTTTGGGCGATGACGCGGGAGGCCCAGGAGACTGAGGAAGGCTGAGGCAGCCTCTGATCAGAGGCGAGGTAATGATGGCTCTCTACTGCGGGCTTTGTCTTCCTTCCTGAAGCCTCCTGGATCTGGGATAGCTATTAACGATCCCCTTGAATAATTCACACTGATGGATAAAACACCTCCACAATTAACGGCGTGCTACGCTGAACCACCCACTCCACTGAGGACCACTGGAAGTGACGGCTCACTGTAAAATATTCACACGTCTCTCCCCCACTCGCTCGTTTATATACCTGCGTGAAGATCTGGGGGTTACGCCACTTTGAGAAGTAAATACGAGGATTTAAATAGAACTCGATTGTGACATTTTCTGAAGGAAATTTGAGAGGCGTTTGCTCATGCAGTGATACAGTGTTGTGGGTGATTGCCGTGCGATTGCTAAGGTGCTCTGAGTGGTTGCTAGAGTGTCGCTATGTGGTTGCTAGGGTGTGCTGAGTGGTTGTTTGGTTTCTAGGGTGTTCTAGGTGGTTACTATGGCACTTTTAGAGTTATTGCTATTTGTGGATTTTTTTTTCACCCATTCCCATATGGCAAAAAATAAATATAAAATATATTATAAGACCCCCTTGAAAACGAGATGATGCATCTCAAGGGGTTTGTCCCAAAGAATAAATTTGTTACAATATTCTATTCTATTCTATTCTATTCTATTCTATTCTATATATTCTGAAGTATACAAAAATGGCCATTTTCAGTCTAATATATATATATATATATATATATATATATATATATATATATATATATATATATATATATATATATATATATACATATATATATATATTTATTTATTTATTTTTTTTTTTTTTTGTTTTGTTTTTTTGTTTTTTGTAGATATGCCATGTTTTCCTTAATTGTAAGTCTGTAATTTTTAGAAAAGTAATTTTAAAAAAGTAATAACACAACCATTCACTTGATTTGAGGTATGCAGCATGAGTTACATGGCAAAGTTTAATAAAGTTTAGCATGCGCCCCTACAGAGTCAGTTATGGATTTTAAACCATATCAAACATACTAAGAAGAAGCCTTTGTGATAGAATTAATATTTGTATGTACAAAAGAGTACATACAAAACAGTTGATTATTTTTTAAAAACTTCATAGGTTTCAGATGAATGAATTTTAAAGAACAGCGGGTTTCAAAAAGACAAAGGAAAAGAAAACAGAAGAAATTCATAAGAAGCCTGTGCTTTCTTGAGGGCCCTGTTTGCTTTAGCTTTGTCCTGTCACTGCAATAAGTCTTGAGGGGTGAGGAGCCCCGGAAGACATAAAACTTTTTGCAGCTTGTGTATTCTGTTTCATGAGCAGAACTTCAGAGAGCAAATGAGCTACACATGTCTGACACGCTCATGTAAATTAGATAAGAACTTCAACCTTGCCCCAGCGCTATGCAAACTTCATTTGGTTTTATATATTAATAATAAACATTCAATATATGCAGTATTAATTGCCCTACATATTACACAGCTGTCATTTAAGATGGCCTGAGCTCGACTCAGAGATCACATGAATCTGTGGTCTTAAAACAAAACCGGCAGGAGTCCTTGTTCGCTCATTGTCATGGCTAAGGCTTCATCTGGACTAGACAGAGCGGCTGAAAATGAGAGAGATGTGCAGTAAACTACTATGATGTACATTTGGCAGGCACTTTTGTCCAAACTTTTATCCTTTTATCCATATCAAGGTATATGTTTTATAATATGCATCTTGACTTTGGTGATGGTAAGAAAGTGCTTTATTACCAATTAAGCTACAAGAACTTGCTAAGGTGATCCAAGTGGTTGTTAGTGGCTTACTATGCAGTTGCTGTGATAAAAGTCTGGGATTTTATTTCACCCTTTCCCATATGACCAAAAAGAAAAAAAAAAAAAAGCCAAAAGAACAAAAAAGAAAACATATAGTTTTGGATATTACAAAAGTAATACAAATACAAAAGTAGATAAAACTGATCAAAAATATGTTGGGCTTTTTTGTAAAAATTATTTTAACAAATGTCTTGTATGCATGTATATGTATTTTCTTGCCCCTTGAAGTTCGTTTTGTAATATATTGTAGTCTTTGGGATTTTTTACACTTTCCTATATGATGACCATTTTTTTTTATAGAGATTTATAAATAAATGTACATAAATATAAATATATATATATATATATATATATATATATATATATATATATATATATATATATATATATATATACACACACACACACACACATATATATATATATATATATACATATACATACATATATATATATATATATATATATATATATATATATATATATATATATATATATATATATATAGATTAAACTGATCAAAAAATGTTTTTGGCCATGTTTTATATATATATATATATATATATATATATATATATATTACCAAAAATTTGTCTAAAAAAGATTAGATCAGGATCAAAAAATTGGCCAAAAAAAAAAAAAAAAATGCATGTAAATATATGAAGAAATATAATTAAAAAAAACTAATGAAATTATATTTATGACCATGTTTTCAAATATTTTTTCGTTCTAAATACTTTAGAATAGATATAGAATTGTTTTAATAATAGGAATATTTTAATAATTTTACAATTTGTATTATTGTATTTTAAAAAAAAAATGCATGTATGTGTATTCAACATCTTTGCTGTTGAAGTATATTTAGTAACATTTTGACGTTTAATACATATGATTAGGGATGCTTTATTTTTAAGTATACAGGCAATAGTTCCACCTCTACATTACATTTTACTACATTTTACCTCGTTATATGAAACTTATAATAAACCAATTAAGTAACTCATAGCTGAAAATCTAAACATTAGCATGCATCTAAAAGTGTCTTTTACCTGAAAAGACAATATTTTTTATTGTGTAAATAAATCCCAAATTCATACATCTATATTATATCTGAACTTGACCTCTCCATGCCCTCATTTAAAAAGCCCCTCCTCCTTTTTTTTCATATTCAAATGATGGAATTACAAGCCCAGGACCGGATATAATTGTATTTTGTGTGTGTTGACTAAACACAGGTTCCGCCGAGAAGAAAAAAGCTGGCTCTAACTATTTATTGCAGCAATGCTTTGTTCCACTCCACCCCAAAAGGCTTCAAATCATCGGGGAGATTGTTAAGCTTCTGTGGAAATTACGGAAATGCGGGGGAAATGGACGAGCTGTGCTTCATAACAATTAATCAGGGACTGCTGATTAATAAAGTTCATTTTTTATTCTCGATGATTCAGGGTATTATCAAAAGGACACTGTCCTTGTCATTTTGATTAACACACCCATCCTCCTCCTGCGGTGGGACGCGGCGAAGGGAGACGCTCTCTTGTGCCCATAAAATAAATATTGAATGAGAATATTAACTCGTTAACCTTGACAACTATTTGTAATTTTCATAAGGGCTAAACTCGCAAATTCAGCACAAAAAAATAAAAAAATAAAATAAAACCTGCTGTGGGGGTTGAAGAAAGGCCTCGGCGAAGGGGGGCGGAGGGGAGCAATAACAACACACAACAAATTAGAGCGAATGAAGAATGCTACTGCATGAATCCTGTCATTTTTATGGGCTGCAATGATTAATTTGTTTGTTCAAATTCTCAATTAAGCCGGGAGGAGGAGAATTAGAAAGCCAGAGAGATGCAATGCGCCGTTGTCTCGCCTTTGCCTGCGGCATCAGGGGAGAAGCAGCGCTCTTATACCTGCGGTGCCTCCCGGTCGAGCCCCGACTCGAACGGCACGCAAATCAATACCAATTCCCGGATTGTTTCAATAATGTTTAGTCACAGTATTCCTCAAGTCCTTTGTCACATAATTATGTAGACACCAGAATGGTGTTTCGCAGGCTGATGTGATTGAACGGCCCACATCATGTGTGTCTCTTAGCTTAGCAGTCACACAGAGGATGATGTATGGGGCTCTCTGCTTGTCCTCTCAGGGGCCCCGTGCTTTTATTGTGTGCCGGAGTGACAGATGTTTCTCAAATGACCATGTCCCTCATGCGCTTTGCACCTTACAAAACCCTGTCTTATGTGACATGAATGGAAACGCTCCCTTACTGCACACCACTATTATAGACTCCTGAAATCCTGAAAGGCGTTTGTCAGAGACTCAGAGAAGCATGCCTGTGGATGACCGATAGTGCCAGTTCGGGACGAAATAGTGTGTTTTAGAAACATGTACGGCAATCTGGAGAGAAATACAGACAGCGTGTTTTGGCATTCATGCATAAATGCACGAGTGTGAATCCAATCTTTTTACAATTTTTTGACATCTGTGTATTCTTAAAAAGAAAATAAGCATGGTTTTACATTTCAGGAAGAAAGCGTGAGTGCTGCCTGCGAGTGCAAAACTCACTGCTACGCTATGGTGTTCTGGGTGGTTGCCAGGGTGTTGCTAGGGTGTTCTGGGCAGTTACTTGTGTTGCTATGTGTTTGCCAGGGTGTTGCTATGTGGTTGCTAGGGTGTTTAGGCCTGTTTATTGCTTGGGAAAAACTCCCTGCTATGCTATGGTGTTCTGGGTGGTTGCCAGGGTGTTGCTAGGGTCTTCTGAGCAGTTGTTTGTGTTGCTGTGTGTTTGCCAGGGTGTTGCTATGTGGTTGCTAGGGTGTTTTGGCTGGTTTCTTGCTTGTACAAAACTCCCTGCTATTATCTGGATGCTGTGTTGTTGTCAGGAAGTTGCTGTGGGTGGTTCCTGGTGTTGCTATGTGGTTCCAGGGGCATTTGGGGTATTTTTAGTGTTGATGTATGGCTTCCAGGGTGTTGATATGAGGTTGATATGGTTGCTATTTGGTTATTAGGGCATTCTGGGTGCTTACCAAGGTGTTCTGGGTTGTTGGTTGTGTTGCTGTATGGTTGCTAGGTTGTAGTGGATGGTTGCTAGTGTTGCTATGAAGTTAGTACTTGACGTATGATTCATGTAGCACAAATGTGACTTTGCCACATTCTTCACAGACAAAACTAGAACAATCAGTAGTCAGTTCTCAGCTCTACACACAAAGGACCTCCAACCAACCACATCCACTGCTAAAACTCCCATCTTCTCCTTCTGTCCCCTCACTGAGGCAGAAATATCCAAACTTCTCCTCTCCAGCCATCCTACAACATGCCCTCTAGACCCAATCTCCTCACACTTTCTCCAAGCAATCTCTCCCACTCTTTTACCAGCACTCACACACATCATCAACACATCTCTCCTAACAGGCACCTTCCCCACTGCATTCAAGCAGGCCCGAGTAACCCCACTGCTCAAAAAACCTTCATTAAACACTTCTCTTATAGAAAGCTACAGACCTGTCTCTCTCCTTCCATTCATAGCGAAAACACTTGAACGAGTTGTTTTCAACCAGGTATCTTTGTTTCTTTCACAGAACAACAAACTGGACACTAACCAATCAGGTTTCAGATGTGGCCATTCAACTGAGACTGCGCTACTGTCAGTCACGGAAGCCTTGCGGATTGCAAAAGCTGATTCCAAATCATCAGTTCTCATTCTGCTGGATCTATCTGCTGCTTTTGACACTGTCAATCATCAGATCCTGCTGTCTACCCTCTCATCACTGGGCATCACTGGGATTCCACTTCGCTGGTTTGAATCCTATCTCACTGGTAGGTCTTTCAGGGTGGCCTGGGGAGGGGAGGTATCCAAAGCACATCAACTGGTCACTGGGGTTCCTCAGGGATCAGTTCTTGGACCCCTCCTCTTCTCCACATACACTACATCACTAGGTCCCATCATACAGGCACATGGCTTCTCCTAACATTGCTACGCTGATGACACACAGCTCTATCTCTCTTTTCAACCAGAGGATCCAACGGTAACTGCACGGATCTCAGGCTGCCTGGCGGACATCTCGGCATGGATGAAAGAACATCACCTTTCAGCTCAACCTGGCAAAGACTGAACTTCTTGTCTTCCCTGCCACTCCAGCTCTACAGCATAAACCATTTCACCATCCAGCTGGGTTCTTCTACAATTACCCCATCAACTTCAGTCAGAAATCTTGGTGTAATCTTTGATGACCAGCTGACCTTCAAAGACCACATTGCAAAGACTGCTCGATCTTGCAGGTTTGCATTACACAACATCAGAAAGATCAGGCCCTTTCTAACAGAGCATGCTGCACAACTTCTTGTCCAGGTCCTTGTCATTTATAGGCTGGATTATTGCAATGCTCTTCTGGCTGGCCTTCCATCAAACACAATCAAACCTCTACAAATGATTCAGAATGCAGCGGCACGACTGGTCTTCAACGAGCCCAAAAGAGCCCATGTTACACCTCTCTTTATTTCCTTGCACTGGCTACCGGTTGCAGCTCACATCAAGTTCAAAACATTGATGCTTGCATATAGAACAGCCACAGGCTCAGCACCCGCCTACTTCCACTCACTATTACGAATCTACACCCCCCTCCAGAAGTCTGAGATCCGCTAGTGAGCGACGCCTCGTGGTACCGTCACAGAGAGGCTCAAAATCACTCTCCAGAACATTCTCGTTCACCGCTCCTGGCTGGTGGAATGATCTTCCCACCCTTATCCGGAATGCTGATTCTCTGACAATTTTCAAGCAACAGCTGAAAACTCATCTCTTTCGACACTACTTGACTTCATCCTAAATTATAAAAAAAAAAAAAAAAAAAAAAAAAAACTTTGTCTTTCTCTTTATTTATTCCTTCCCTTTCTAGCTTGTACTTATTTGAACAATGACTGAGACTTGGTATTACGAGCACTTCCTCTGTCTGTTTGCATCTTTAAGATGAGTCGCTTTATGTATTCCCCAGTTGTAAGTCGCTTTGGATAAAAGCGTCTGCAAAATGACTAAATGTAAATGTAGCACAAATGATGTGCTGAAGTTTGATACTTAGGATTAGGGACACATAAACAACAGTAATAACCAATGTTGCCTTAATGTTACCTATAATATATAATGCAAATGGTAAAGAATGGAAATTAGTCTCAAAGTTTCATATATTTCTTTGCCCTTTAAAGAGTTAGCTGATTTTTCCAGTAAAACTGTAGTGCATTTAACAGATGAGTCACTTTAGTTAATGCTGTCCACTGGCTCCCCATGAATAAGGTGTCCTTTACAAGACCGGGACAACATTGACTGGAGCCTGTGCTTGTGCAGTGAAAATGCTTTATTAGTCAAACAATCCCCATCGGAATAATACCTCCATCAGCCTGTGGTAAAGGATAACCGTGTCGGTGACAGTCCAGCGTCCAGGTCCTTCTGGAGTTCAGGTACGAGGAAGAAAGCACTTGAATCAAGTCAAGCTTGTGTTGACATCCAAGTAGAAAGAAAATAAAGAACATCAGTCAAGCATCGCTACTATTATTGCTCACATTTAGAGCTATTTAGCCATTTAGACTTATCATTTTCATCTTGTGAATAATCAAATCGCCACAAAAATAGGATCAGTACATTTTAGTAGGCACTCAAACCAGAATATCATAATGAGATGAGGGTTGACTTGGTAAACAGTAAGCAACCACTCAGAACACCTTAGAAACACCTTAGCAACCACAAAAACGCCCTAGCAACACCCTGGTAACCATGCACAACTCCCAATCATTTGCATGTCCAGAACCGTTCATATATTCTTCTAAAAATCTACTTTGGTGTTTCTGTACCAAATCTAGGCCTGATGATTTGGGTGGTTTCTAGAAACACTGTGGTTGCAAGGGTGTTCGGCATGGTTTCTACTTTTGCAAATAGGTTGCTAGGGCATTTTGGGTGGTTTCTAGTGTTGCTGTGTAACTGCTGGGGTGTTGCTATGTGGTAAACAAAAGAAAATGTCAGCCAAGCATTGCTACTATTATTGTTCATATTTAGGGTTTGGAATTATAATTTTAATCTTGAAAACAATGAAACGGCCATAAAAATGAAGTGCCTTTTAGGAGGAACTCAAGCCACATCTAGAAACCATAATATCATAATGACTTGAGGGTTGACTTGGTAAACAGTAAGCAACCACTCAGGACATCCTACAGTAGCAACACCTTAGCAATGCCCTGGTAACCACTCCCTCCTGCAACTACTCAGAACACCCTAGCAACACCTTAGCAACTACCAAAAACTCCCTAGAAATGCCCTGGTAACCACTCCTTCTTGTAACCACCCCTTCCTGCAACCACTCAGAACACCCTAGCAACATCCTGGTAACCACTCGCTGCTGCAACCACTCAGAACACCTTATTAACATCTTAGCGACTACCAAAAACACCCTAGTAACACCCTGGTAACCACTCCCTCATGCAACCACTCAGAACACCATAGCAACACCTTAGCAACAACCAGAAACTCCCTAGCAATGCCCTGTAACCACTCCCTCCTGCAACTATTCAGAACACCCTAGCAACACCTTAGCAAACTACCAAAAACTCCCTAGAACACCCTAGCAACACCTTGGTAACCACTCGCTCCTCCAACCACTCAGAACACCCTAGCAACACCTTAGCAACCACCAAAAACACCATACAGTAGCAACACTCTAGTAACCACTTGCTCCTGCAACCACTCAGAACACCCTAGCAACACCTTAGCAGCCACCAAAACACACTAGTAACACCCTGGTCACCACTTGCTCCTGCAACTACTCAGAACACCTTAGCAACCACCCTTAGCGCCTTAGCAACCAGCGAAACACCCTAACAATGCCCTGGTAACCACTCCCTCCTGCAGCCACTCAGAACACCTAAGCAACAGCTTGGTAACCACTCGCTTCTGCAACCACTCAGAACACCCTAGCAACACCTTAGCAACCCCCAGAACACCTTAGCAACACCTTTGCAACCACCCAAAACACCCTAGTAATCAGTCCCTCCTGGTAACTCCCTAGCATTTGCACAAGCCAGAACCATTCATATTTTCTTCTAAAAATGTAAAAATCTACTTTAAAAATGTAAAATGGACATTGGAAAGTTGTTACTGATGTTCCTGTGTCAAATCTAGAGCTAATGGTTTTTTTGTACAATAACAGACAGCAGGCATGTCCTGAAATGAGAGACGTATTTAAATACAGGAAGTGGTGCTCTTGTACCCAATTGCCTGAGCAGAATTCCAGCTAATTTTCCTAGGCCCATTCTGTTGTCTGGATGTGACTGATGGATGGTTAATGATAAAAACATTTCCATACCTGGCCTTCGTGGCCTTATTGTTCACACGAAACTGGAACATCCTGGCCTGTCTGCTGCAATCACACAGTCCGCAGCTGAGGAGCTCACTGTATCTGGCAGCTGCGTGCTGTGACATGTGGAAATATGGGCCACAAACTGTCAGTGAACCTTGCGGTAAATCTTACGCTTAATCATGCCATATGCCCCATTGTGCATGCCTAAGTAATATTTTGTTATGTTTAAGCTCAACACAAAAGACTGTTTGGATATAATCTGATACATTTGTGTTTAACTGAATGGTATTTCTACATAATGTTTATTCATACTTCTTTACATTTTAGAAAGACAGTGAAGCACTTTTATAGTACTAATGCTTTTATGTACAACTTTAGAAACATACACATGTCTGTGAATCCTCAATACTCAATAGAGTACTTAGAAACAATAGTCGGAGTCTCATTAATGATTAACAGATGGAGAAAATGTGTTAGAAAAAGATCTGATTCTTAAAGGCAAACTTATTAAGAAATGAAATCCAGGTGGGACTAATAAAAAGTGGTCATGTCGCAGCATTTAATTATCATCAAAGCTAAACAAACATAAAATATAAATGAAACACATTGTCAATGTTACGATGCAACTTTTAAAAAGTATTTTTTCAGTCATCATCTACTCACTTTTATGTCATTCCAAACTTGCATTTTTTTATTTGAAATTAAAATTTAAAGTGAAACTGTCAAATGCATTAACTGTATCAAATTTAATGGTATCTCCTTTATAATTTTTTTTCCTCCCTTTGTTTAATTTTAAATTCAATATTCTATGATGAATTTTTGATTATTAGTACGTCTCTAAAGTTGTTTACATTTTAAACTGTCAAATATGTTGATTGACATTTGTACCTATCGATGTGAATCAAAATGCAAAAAAGTGTGCATGCTAGAACACAGTTTACATACGAATGCACTAATGAGATCACGTTAATTCATCTGCTCATCAATTAGCGTTTCTCGAGTTGCTTCAAAATCCAGATAACTTTGTAATCAATTAAAGTATTCAAAAATAGGTTCAATGCAAAATATGACAGTCAGGCTGTGAAGAGATGAGGACGATCTTAACGCTGCTCTTTTCGCCGGCGCCTGAATGCCTTGCGGTTCCCGGATCCTGACAGCACAGAGCAGGAAAAGAGTTAACCAGCCGGGCGCTTAATTGCACGTGACGTGTTGGAGTGTGACAGATGTGACAGATGATGGAGATGGGGACGAAGAGGGCGGAATCTGGCCCTCAGAGCCGCGACTTCTCCTTCTGTTAGACCTCCAGAAGCGCCTCCCCGGTGAAGACCTGAAGGTAGTAAATAACAGCTCGCCTCTCTGGCCATTATTTAAGCATCTGCTGATGGAAGGAGAGCCCTCGTGCCTCACAGAGATCCTGTCAAAATCAGCCAGCCTCAAAACTCTTCAGCAGACCCCAAACTGCATTGCGTCGGCTTCATTACTCTAGATTGGGCTGACGGATTCAACATGACAGGAAATGTAACTTTACATTGGGAGAATAAAACCGTCCAAAAAAAAAAAAAACTGTAATGCTTTATCTATCACACTGGTTCTCAACTGCTTTTGCTTCAGGATTCAGATTTCACACTGGATATCAAATGACGGCTACCAAAATTGTTTATTGAATTTCAATGTTTTCATGATTTTGGTAGCCAATAATTCAACTGCCCAAATTGAGTGAACTTATATTTAAAGCAGGGTTTTAACTAAAACTAAAACCATAAAATAAATACATTTAATTGTTACTCAAAGTAAGTGTTAAATTAAAAAATGACAACACTTTTTCTGTTTTTTTTTTACTTTTTTTTTTTAATTTTAACATTTGTTATTTTCGTTTAGTTTAACTTGAAGTGATAAAATATAAAACTAAATAAACTACAATTAATAAATAAAAATGAATAAAAATTGCATTTAAAATAAAACGACAAATTACAATACAATAAAAATGACAAAAACACAGAAAAATTATAAAACTTAAAATTAAAGTGAAAACAGAACATATAAAAATAAAACCTAAATACTTCAAAATCTTAACAAAACTATTATAGTATCACTGTAAAAAAAAATCTTGTAATTTCAACTGTAAAAAGCTAAAAATGCTACAGTAAAAACTTAAGTGGCTATTTAGTTTAACGTCAAGTACTAAAATATCTAAAACTTAATAAACTAAAACTAATAAATAAAAATTAATTTAAAAAATGCTGCTCTTTTCTGCAGAAATTCAGAATTCAACAGAAAAAAAAGTTGGATTTACTGGTTTAATTTTTTTTTTTTTAAGATACAGTTTTAAACCGTAAAATTATTGGTTGTTTTGTAAATATGTTTTCATATTTGCTGTATTTTTGCAGAATTATTCTGGCAACCACAGCTGCCTTTTCTTCTGTAAAACCGACATGATTGTTTTTAGATACTAAAATAACACTGATTTAAAGTAGTCTGTTGTTTTCTATGGTTTTTGATGACAGAAAGTCACATATCCTTGTATCCAAATGCATTTGCACCAAAATATAATTTCGAGTTTTATTGCACGTCCAATCTTTGATGTCAACAACAAAAGATCTGGAAAATATATTACTTTCCTTTTAAAAAAAAAAAAAAAAAAAAGTTCATAAGCCTATTTATTTTGCTATCCAGTTATGCTCATGTGTTTAATTCTTCGTTTTCCCTCATCCTATCCAATTTTTGGGTCACGACCCTCCAGTTGAGAACCACAAGTCTATCATAATTCTGACAAATGAGTAGATTTCCTTTCCCATGAAAGCCGAGCTCTTGTGTTTGTTTTGATGGGAGAGTACCTACTAAAGATTAACATTAAGTCAATAATTACCTCATTATTTTAGACTGGAAAAAAGTGCGATGCATGTGTGGAATCAATTTAAAACAATGGCAAAGCTCTAAGTCGGGAGCACAAAGGTATATTTGTCTCATGGAACTGATTTACAGCCCTGTTGATAAAAATCAAACTTCCTGGAATGGTTTCAGATGTTTGGAGAAGCTTATGAGACAGCTGTCAAACAGATTCGAAAATGGCTGATTTAGCATTATCCGCCTTCACCAAAACACGGCTGGGACAATATTAGTCTAGAAATAGCAACAATGTGTGTCTTTGAACACAGTGTGCACTGCGTCTATCCATTGTCAAAAAGATGAGTTATGAAACTCAGCTGCTCAAGGAAACAGCCAGGTGGGAAAAACAAAACTGATTGAAATTCTCTTGGGGGGCGTTAGCGTGAATCATATTTGCTCTAGCATTCCTTTTGTTCTTAGGAATACAGCAGTTCAAATGCAATGACCAGTTGCATCAGTTCTAGTCAATGGCTCGTTACACTTCCGCTTTTTTATATCCGTGCAATAAAACCATCTGTTCATATCACAGAAGACATGAGTAACACGTTCCAGATTTCAGACGGTGGGATTTTCCGTGCTTAGATGACTCGTTGGAATGAAATCTGAATCCTGTTTGTCTTCAGGCTGCAGTATTGTATTTAGACCTCTTAAAGAGTAGGGTTGTGGTCATTCACAACTGATCTGAGTGTGTTTTATAGAGCCCATGAAATCAAAATGGGAGGTTTGTGGCTTTTAGTGAATGTCTGTTGGCTTGGAGGTCATTGATAATATGACAGTGGACAATTTATATATATATATATATATATATATATATATATATACACCTACACACACACACACACACACACACACACACACACAGGTGGTCAAATTTGATTATTTTTATTATTATTAGGATTATTATTGTTGTTTTTATTATTTCCTTCAGAAATCATTCTATAATGCTGATTTGCTGCTAAATTATTATCTGTCATTATTGATGTTTAATAATTAATAATATGTAAATTCCTTTTTTTTAACAGGAAATTTCTTTTTATAGTTTCTTTTCTGGAATGTGAATTTGAGGGTAAACAGGATGAAGAATTCTAATTGGAATTTTAATTTAAGATGTGGAGTTTAAATGGAATGAAATTCAAAGAAATTTGTAAGTGTAAGTGTAATTTTTAGTAACATATTTAATTTTTCAGTATGAATTAACCATAAACATGTTCTCACACAATGTTTTTTCCCCATAAATGTTAATTATCAGTAATTAGGATTTGAAATACCTCCTAAAGAAATTAGTATTTAATTTACACTTTTAAACGCTATTTTATTTAAAATATTTGTTTGTTGTCAAAGTATTAAAATTTTTAAAATGTTTAAAATCACTTTTATATCGCTTCCCAAAATGTTTGATGTAAATATGAAAGTATTGATTATGTAAAATTTCAAGTAGATACCAATGATATGAATATTTATTTGTATAGACTAAAACCTTTAAAAACAGCAATGAACAATTTGTGGTACTGAATGACAATTAAAATCTGTTCTGTTGCTGTTTTAATTATGTAATTTGTCACAAAACATACTGTTACTGTTGAATTTCTTTGAAAGTCTTCTTATTCCTGTCATTATAATTGCACTTCCTTTGGGGCCTGTTTGATTCAAATTTACACTCATTATATAAAAGTAAGCCATTGCTGAATTGTTTCCAACCCTGTTAAAGAACGAGCCAGGAAGCAAATTGAAGATGATAACTTGATATTTTTGCGTGATCCGGTAGGATTTATTTGTATACGGATACACCCTCACAGATCAACATCGGGACAGATCGATAGGAAACGGAACTGATGGGCCTATCAAATAAAGCCTTCAATGTAAAACTGATCCAGAACTGTGTTTGGGGCTCAAAATCACCCTGCTTTGGCTTAAATACCCTAGGTTTTTTTTTTCCTGCCAAGTTAATAAAAGGAGCTATGTCCCATCACTGCATATTTATGGGGAACATTTGCAGGGTACAGAGAGGGAGAATCAATTTCCCGCTCTCCCATGATAATTTATGGCTTTTCTGAGGCTGCTCTAGCCGGGAAAATGACACGTCAGGTCTATCATATTTGGAGCAGCAGTAAACCTGCCAAAGTGTAATCTCTTCAAGGCTTCTGACCCTTCCAGCACCCCCTCCAACCAACCATCATTAATAAATGAGCCCTGGAATCGCTCCAGAATGTCAATATTATTATGACAGATTTTAATATTATTATGTCTGTCTTTAATAACACTTAATCTTCCAGTACATTGAGATATCCCGGCTGTCCAGGTGGAACTGGCTTTGGAACAACATATTGGACAAAAAAACGGCTTTAGATAGAGTTATAGCAAAACAAAAGATACATCAACATTGATATATCACGTGCTGGAGGACATGCATTGTGAAATCAGATGACTTTTTTTTTTTTCCAGAAGAGTCAAATAGCACCTAAATGAACGCTACAGGGGCTACTTTTTCAAAAACGTAATGTGTGTAATTCTTCTTTTTATTGCGTGTTTAAAGTGTGCAAGTGTTATATGATGTGCATCATAGTTCTAGACAGATTTTTGATTGACCATAAGAGTTTTCTTTCAGTCCAGTTTTATTTGTATAGCGCTTTTCACAAAAAATCATGATGTTAATGGTTTTAATATCTTAATATCTGCATGTCTTATAGTCACATTTATTACAATATAGTTTATATTTTGCAAAGATATTAAAAAAATCAAGCAGTTGAGATGTGTTTGGAAGCCCATTTTTGTCACGGAATAAAAAAAAAATTAAAGTAAATTCTACATAAAAAAAAACGTTTAATCTCACAATTCTGACTTTTTTCTTGCATTTGCGAGTTTATATCTCATGAACTCAGATAAACTCAGAGTTGCGAGATGTAAACTCTGAATTATGTTAATATCTCACAAATCTGAGTTTATTTTCCCAATTCTGACTTTTCTTTTCCATGCAGAATTGTGACAAACAGTCCAAACTCAGATATTAACTCAGAATTGCGAGAAACAAATCTGAAGTGAAATAATAAATCAGAATTGCAAGATAAAAAGTCACAATTTTTTTTTTTTTATTCATGGCAAATAAAAAATAAAAATAAAAAAATATATATAAAAAACATAATTGCAGCATATAAACTCGCAATTTTGTGAAAAAAGAATTGTGAGATATAAACTCAGAATTTTAAGTTGTAGACTGAGAATTGTGAGGAAAAAGTCAAAATTCTTGTTTGTATATTGCAATTCTGAGTTTATATCTCATAATTCTTCATATTTTTTTTGCAGAATTGTGAAATAAAGTCTGGACTGATATTGAAACTCAGAACTGCAAAAAGGGTTATAATTTTAAGATAAAAAGTCACAGTTATCTTTTTATTTTTTTATTCATGGCAGAAAAACAAATTGCGATGTAAAAACTCAAAAAGAGAAAAACTGAGAAAAAAGTAAGAATTGTGAGATATAAACTCAGAATGGCAAGATACATACATAATTCTGACTTTTTTATTGCAAGATATAAACGTCAGAAATAAAAAAGTCAGAATTGCGAAGAAAAAAGTCAAATTAGGAGATATAAACTCAGAACTGAGGTAAATTCATTATTGTGGGAAAGGAAGATTTGATTCTATAGATTTGCTATACAGTATTGCTTTACATGAATCTACTGTATGCATGTGGGTATCAAGCTGATCAGATTTGTTATATTTTATATATCGCTGTATGCGAGCATACCCACACACTTAGAAAGAATGAATGAGTATAGTAGTTGTAGGTTGGAGTTTTATAATAATGTCATGTCATTTGCTACTTTTTTTTTTCATTTATTTATTTATTTATTTATTTTGCTATTTTAAGGATTGATGCAATATTGTAACTTTTTCTTTCCGTAAAGAGTAACAATTAGTAACCAATTTAAAATGAGAAGCACTACATTGTAATGCAGTACTTTTAAAAATAATCTTGTCAAACACTGAGAGCGACAGTCATCTTCAGAACCTGATACTTCCAACGCCTTAAAATCTGACCTTGGGATGTATTTTTATCATGCCAAAAATTGTCTCCCCCAGCAACATGAAATGTGTCCGTCCAGATGGTTTTGTGCAGCATCATCTTGCTAATTGCCTGTGATGCCATCAGAAAGATGTAGTCGACCTGACAGGCAGATGAAACGAGAAGAGAGCGAGACTGAGACATGATGGACCAAGAGAGCAGAGCGAGCAATAAGAGCCAGAACAACAGCGGCTTTATCTTCTTAATCATTAGTTCAGATGGCATCATGATCATGTTGCTGTCACTCCTCATTCATTCTTTCTTTTCTTTTTTGTTTTTTTTTTTTTACATGTTTTTTGTTGTGACCAGACCAACCTTTCACAAGGCAGCAAAGCAAGAACCAGTGTTGCGGATCATTCATTTTTAATGTATCTTTTATGCATTATTAGGCCAGCTTCACACCACACACGAAAGCATTGTGTGTGTATTTTAGCCATATTGAAAGGTCACAGTACTGACATGGAAAGCTGCTTCACTGCAGAAGCGTCTTTACAGAACTTTCTGTAAGTGTGACTGTAGGTTTGGGTTCCATTACAGGTAAATTAATTACCATTTGGATGTACAGTAAATGTGATTCCTTCTCATGTACATCTCATTTAATGTTGATCAGGTAAATTAAATGCTCAGAGTAATTTAAAGTAATTTATTTTTATTAAAAATGTTAAATTAAACAATTCATTTACTTAATTTAATTAGAAAATTGTTGCTGTTTATTATTTTTTGTTTTACAGTAACTTTGATGTATTAGTGATGTATGTAGAATGCAAACAATTATTGCTCAGTCTTGGATTTTTTTGTTAACATTTTGAATTAGTTTTTATTTTTATATTTAGTTTACTTTTTAATTTTTAAGTTTTAGTCATTTTGTTATATGTATTTTGTCATTTTTATTAATTAATTAATTATTTATTTATTTATTTTTAAATATGTATAGTTTTCATTTAGTTTACCTTTAGGTATTTTAAGATTTCAACTTAAAATGAATGAAAATGAGAAACGTTGCCTTGGCAAACAGCTAAATTAAATTAAATTAAATTAAATTAAATTTGTTTAAGGGTTTTTTTATGTTGTATTTTATTTCAGTTAGTTTTTATTTTATTTCAAATAATAATAATAATAATAATAATAATAATAAAAATGTTTTCATGGTTTTGATTTTAGTTAATGATAACCCTGACAAACACTGATATTTGCTACACTAAAAAAAGTAATGAATTTCACAAAAAATGCAAAGAATCGGCAAGTAGCATTCAATTAAACCTGAAATTAAACATTAAATTAAACACAATTGTATTTTATGGAAGCCTGTTTCCACCACTGAAAAAAAAAAGGTTATTGCAACTTTTTATCTCACAATTCTTACTTTTTTTCACAGAATTGTGAGATATAAACTCGCAATTTCGAGTTATAAAGTCAGAATTGCGAGATATAAAGTCAGAATTACGATTTATAAAATCACAATTGTGTGATAAAAACTCGCAATTCTGACTTTTTTTCTAGCAATTGCGAGTTTATATCTCACAATTATGACTTTATTTCTCAGAATTGCGAGTTTATATCTCACAATTATGACTTTTTAACTCGCAATTGCGAGTTTATATCACGCAATTATGAGAAAAAAAAGTCAGAATTGTGAGATAAAAAGTCACGATTACTTTTTTAATTTTTTATTCAGTGGCAGAAACGGGCTTCTATAGTATTTCCTTGTAAAATACACTCTAATAATCTTTTTATTTCTAACTTTGCAAAATCCTTTATTTAGTGTATGCAAATCTAATCAACCATTAATCTGCCATTGCATCGTCATGATCTCTCTCACCATCTTGACCAAATGGTTGCGTTGCTATAAAAATCGAGCCGTAACTCCCCGCAGATTCAGCAGTCGTTTAAGGTTAAGAGACACAAAATGGCACTGAGAACTGAGCTTCCTGGAAGGTTTGACGTGTGAAGAGACTCCTCGTCTCGTCTCTGCGGCTGAATTCAGCAGAAGATCCAACATATGACACAAGCGGCGGCGGCGGGCCGCGAGTGGCATGTGCTAAAGCGCATTATGGTTATTGCCGGAATAAAGGTCACATTGTTGCGTGTTATAAACGAGAGAGGACAGCTCCGGCATTCATGCGGTGTCAAGTGTGAGTCGCAGCGAAGGAAAATCCCAGCAGATCTTTCAGGACATGCAGGACTTCTCTCATTCCTGCTGATTAGGACAAACTTCATCATCAGACGTGCATCTCGCTTCATCAGATAACGTTGGAGTGAAATGTGACACTGATGAACATGAATGCATGTTTAATCAACATGACATCAAAACTGACCTGGTTTGTCACCTTAATTTTATTCCAGAGAACTGAAAATATCTTGTTGACTTTAAAAAATGTAGACTTTTGTTCATCCACAGACAGAAGCCATGTCTGATTGCTCGCCTGGTTCGAATTACAAAGAAAGAGGAGTTTATATATGAACACTGTTGAATTAATGTGGTTTATACAGCATTTGGCTGTGGCCCATTAACAGTGCATCTACAAAATCAAAGATTGTGAGATTAAACAAGATTTTTCTGAAAAGCAGAAGGCAAAGGATAAGCAAAGGCAGTTTGAAACAACCTGCTTTGTTGGTTTTTGTGTAATGTCAAGTGTTAAGTATCTCAGTTATGTAGTGTTAGTCATTATGGATAATCACCCTAGGATATAGATTGTAATTTCCTTGAGATGACATTTTGCAATGCATCAGTGTAACAAACAAATCAATTTCATAGTCACATAATGAATGGAAAATTAAGCTTCATGTATTTGGTTTGTTAAAAAAAAAAAACATTTACTTTGTCTGGGAAAAAAAGAAACAAATAATTAATTATTAATAATTATTAATTATATGTAATATTAATATTATATAATATATTATTAAAATATATTAATATAAATTAATGTTAATAATAAAAATCATAATAATACATATAATTTATTATAAATAATATTTTTGATTTATTTATAAAGTTATTTATTATAATTATTATGTTTATAATAATAAAAAAGTTTTTAATGTGTTTTAGATTTAGAGACAGTAAACATTTATGGAGTATATATGTGTTTTGGAAACAGTAAGCATACTACTATATTGTATTATTGTTTCAGAAACATTTGTTGTACAGTTAAAAAATAGATAATATTTTTGTGTTTGACACATTTTTGCCACTAGACCCAATATACGATTTTTATTTATTTATTTTGGACTGGGGAGGAAGTTTTGAGTTCTGAAGATTACGGCATTTCAGCATTTTTTTTTTTTTTAATAGTACAATTAACGTATCTCAATAGATCAAGGAGCATATGATTTCTTTTACATCTAAAAAATCAGTGAAATTATATTAATAAGCACTGAAATGGGATTGTAAATAGCAGGGCTGTAACAAAAAGCAAGGCCAGCTGAAATATGTTGCTTTGCCAGTCTTTTTTTGAGTGTCTCTATTAAGTAGTTTAGTAATTTTGAGTAATCATCTTAGCATATACATAGCAATTGTTTTGTAGATTAAACTCTTCTCCACCTCATAAATGAGTAAGTCCTGCTGTTGTGAGTGAATCAATGAAACACGTGTACAGGTGCATCTCAATAAATTAGAATGTCATGGAAAAGTTCATTTATTTCAGTAATTCAACTCAAATTGTGAAACTCATGTATTAAATAAATTCAATGCACACAGACTGAAGTAGTTTAAGTCTTTGGTTCTTTTAATTGTGATGATTTTGGCTCACATTTAACAAAAACCCACCAATTCACTATCTCAACAAATTAGAATACTTCATAAGACCAATAAAAAAAAAAAAATATTAATAATTTAAAAAAAAAAATTAGTGAATTGTTGGCCTTCTGGAAAGTGTGTTCATTTACTGTATATGTACTCAATACTTGGTAGGGGCTCCTTTTGCTTTAATTACTGCCTCAATTCAGCGTGGCATGGAGGTGATCAGTTTGTGGCACTGCTGAGGTGGTATGGAAGCCCAGGTTTCTTTGACAGTGGCCTTCAGCTCATCTGCAGTTTTTGGTCTCTTGTTTCTCATTTTCCTCTTGACAATACCCCATAGATTCTCTATGGGGTTCAGGTCTGGTGAGTTTGCTGGCCAGTCAAGCACACCAACACCATGGTCATTTAACCAACTTTTGGTGCTTTTGGCAGTGTGGGCAGGTGCCAAATCCTGATGGAAAATAAAATCAGCATCTTTAAAAAGCTGGTCAGCAAAAGGAAGCATGAAGTGCTCCAAAATTTCTTGGTAAACGGGTGCAGTGACTTTGGTTTTCAAAAAACACAATGGACCAACACCAGCAGATGACATTGCACCCCAAATCATCACAGACTGTGGAAACTTAACACTGGACTTCAAGCAACTTGGGCTATGAGCTTCTCCACCCTTCCTCCAGACTCTAGGACCTTGGTTTCCAAATGAAATACAAAACTTGCTCTCATCTGAAAAGAGGACTTTGGACCACTGGACAACAGTCCAGTTCTTCTTCTCCTTAGCCCAGGTAAGACGCCTCTGACGTTGTCTGTGGTTCAGGAGTGGCTTAACAAGAGGAATACGACAACTGTAGCCAAATTCCTTGACACGTCTGTGTGTGGTGGCTCTTGATGCCTTGACCCCAGCCTCAGTCCATTCCTTGTGAAGTTCACCCAAATTCTTGAATCGATTTTGCTTGACAATCCTCATAAGGCTGCGGTTCTCTCGGTTGGTTGTGCATCTTTTTCTTCCACACTTTTTCCTTCCACTCAACTTTCTGTTAACATGCTTGGATACAGCACTCTGTGAACAGCCAGCTTCTTTGGCAATGAATGTTTGTGGCTTACCCTCCTCGTGAAGGGTGTCAATGATTGTCTTCTGGACAACTGTCAGATCAGCAGTCTTCCCCATGATTGTGTAGCCTAGTGAACCAAACTGAGAGACCATTTTGAAGGCTCAGGAAACCTTTTCAGGTGTTTTGAGTTGATTAGCTGATTGGCATGTCACCATATTCTAATTTGTTGAGATAGTGAATTGGTGGGTTTTTGTTAAATGTGAGCCAAAATCATCACAATTAAAAGAACCAAAGACTTAAACTACTTCAGTCTGTGTGCATTGAATTTATTTAATACACAAGTTTCACAATTTCAGTTGAATTACTGAAATAAACAAACTTTTCCACGACATTCTAATTCATTGAGATGCACCTATATATGATATATATGAAATTCACGTAGTGGATAGACACTTACATATTAAAATATTGTAGTAAATATCCTCCATAACTGAGAAAAGAAAATGTGAACTCCAAAGAAGGGCTTCAATGGCACGTCAAAAATAAAACATGGTAGTACCATACTACTTTTGGTGGTTGTATTGTTAGTGATTTGTTGTTGTTTTTTTATTTAGTAATGGCAGGACGTATTATAGTTAAACTGTGCAGTCTGAAAGCATTTCTCTCATCAGACTCGCATCGATTACATAAACCATAAGAGTTCATCTAAACATATGTGACAGACATAAGGGTATGTTTTTGTATGGAGAGGTGCATGTTGTGAAGGCAAAACTGTGTTTAAAAAACTGTAACACCTGTATTGCTTATACTGGTTGTTAAGCATTGGAATAAGATTTTGTGCAATATGCATAACCAAATGCTGGAATAATGAGCCATCTGCATGTGTGGTCCCCTCCTCGGAGATGCCAAGAACAGCACCATCTGTGATACAGCTACCAGCTGTTTTCTTTCTTATTACATGTTTATTAAAAGCCAGAGTTGTCCTCCTAAAAAAGGAGGGAAAAGAGACTGTGAATATGGGTGGCAATCCACTCCATCACCTTTAAAAGGAAATGGCTGTCAGACTTTTTCCAACTGCTGTTGAATGAATGTGTGTGTGTCAAGCAATGGATTTTCCAATTGAAATATTGTGATTTATGCTATTAGAAGATTACAGGAATAGTTCACCCAGAAATTAAATTTAAATGTAATTAAAATTAAAATTAAAATTAAATGTAATCCAAAATAATGCTTTCTCCAGTGAAAAAGTTCATCAGCTGGTGTTCTCTCACATCAAAATCCGCCCACATTTTTTTTTTTTTAGAACTGTTCTGCACTGTTTTCGCTAGTGAATGGTGCTTGATCTGTGCATATTTCTCTCCTGATTCGGACCAGATTACTTTTTCACTGGAGAAGTAATATTATGGATTGAGGACTAGTATTTTAGCAGCGGTTTGAAGTTAAAAATGTCTTAATGATGGATTTGTTTCTTACAAACATGCAGTTTTTCACTTCTCAAGACATTAATTGATGGACTGGAGTGGTGTGGATTACTTGTGGATTATTGTGATGTTTTTATCAGCTGTTTGGACTCTCATTCTGACGGCACCCATTCACTGCAGAGGATCCATTGGTGAGCAAGTGATTTAATGCTACATTTCTCCAAATCTGATGAAGAAACAAACTCATCTACATCTTGGATGGCCTGAGGGTGAGTAAATTTTCAGCAAATTTAAATTTTTAAGTGAACTATCCCTTTAAGGGTGGATAAAACAGAGTCAAAAACCAGATTGCGCGAGAGTGTTGTGACACATAACCACAAAAATGGTTTTGTTCACTTTTTGATAACTTGGTTGAAAAAATCATTAAGCGGATTCTTTGACCCTTAACCTGATCGTAAACGTCCTTTTTTATGACTAAAGATGACTGTTAGGCTCATAAGGCTATTTTAAGTCATAAATTATAGCAGATATTACAGTCAACATGAAGTTATATTTACTTCTGTATTGTGACACATTTCTGAGGATATTCAGTTAGAAAAGTATTTATTGGCTCATAAGAAGTGTCTATATGACAGGTGGTTGAAAATTAAGAGAGATTTATTATGTCAGTCGAAAGAGGCCAAGCAAGTTACATTGCGATGAACATGAAGACAAACGTGTTTTCTTTAGAATAACATGCAGCGATGACTCATTTAAAACAATTAGTCAAATGTATTAATGAAGTAAATAGTGTCCGTGTTGTTCTCATGTCGACATTATCATTGTGGAGGCTGCTTTTAATTTAAAGCTGTGAAGCTTTAAATGCTTAAGTTGTTCAGACATCTCAACTATTTTTGATATTGTAAGAAGATTCTGTTGATGCTTGGAGGGTTTTGAGCTGTTAAGATGTGACATTAGCACTGCAGAGTTTTATAATTGTACATGTTTTGTCATTACATGTTGGAAGAAAATTTCAGCAGCCAAAGTGGAATGGACAGTTTTCACAAGCCATTTGATGAAGAACATCATTTTTGAAGGGGGTGCATATTTTTGAATGCTTCACTTGATGCAGTATAGTGTTGCAAATGCTCTTTAATCTTGAAGATGCACTTTATTGTTCTTTTTTTTTTTTTTTTTAAATTATTCCAGAAGTCAAAGTGGATATTTTTCAAAAAAAAAAAAAAAAAAAAAATCACATTTCATTGTAAATATGTCATAATTATGTGATAAAAATATATATATTTTTTTTCTCTAATTACATTTATGGTTTGCAACTGCTGTCTTATATTGCTGATACATTTTTAAAAAAAATTACTTCACTATTTATAATCATTAGCAGCTTTATACATATTGTGTTTTCACTTTTCTAGTCATCATACACTCTTAAAAATAAAGGTGCTTCATGATGCCATAGAAGAACCTTTTTTGTCTAAATGTTTCCATAAAAAACCTTTAACATCTGAAGAACCTTTCTGTTTCACAAAAGGTTCTTTGTGGTGAAAAAAGGTTCTTCAGATTATAAAAAGGTAAGAAAGAGATGGTTCTTTAAAGAACCTTTGACTGAATGGTTCTTTGTGGAACCAAAAATGGTTTTTCTGTGGCATTGCTGTGAAGAACCTTTTTAAGCACCTTTATTTTTAAGAGTGTAGCATCTCATTTGATTCAAGTGGTTCAACAATGTGTTTCCTCAACAAGAAAATCTTTTGTCAATCCGTATCAATCACACAGTAGTATTGGTGAAGCTACAAATTTTATCATTTAAAGTAGTTAAGCAACAGTCATGCTACTGTTTAATGAATTATTTTCTCAATGAATCTTAAGATCAAGACATCCTAAAGTGCCAAAGAGTTGTGAAAATGACACAATCTAGGACCTTTATACAGTGTGTGTCATTGAAAGGACTATAAATCTAACCCTCACAAGCTGCATTTTCATCTCTGTTAAATTGATGTATGCCATCTATTAATGGGTAAATTCAAGTTTTTTTATTTTTTTTATTTTATTTTTTTTTGTCTATGAATATATTGTTTCATGATCACATTACAAAAAAGTAGCTGGCAAACTGTTTCATGTTGATTAGAACAATATGCTCCTTTAAAAGCAGCTGAGCTGCTGTTATGGCACTGAAAATGTGTTTGTTTGGAAAATATCAATTATCAATATCAATATATATCAATAGTACAATGAGCTAAAGGTAAAAAAAAAACCTTGAAAATTAACATTTTGTTTAAACAATTTTTTATGTATTTTTATTTTTTATTTAATTTTATATCTTTTTTATTTTTAAATTTTGTTTAAATTTTGTGCAATTATTTTCCTGATATATTTGGCACATAACCATTGAATAATTATTTTTTCTTAATCATCATTTGCGGCATTATGTTGTTTTCACTGTTCTAGTCATCATAATGTCTGACTCACATTTTCACCTTACAGTTTTCGTTTCCACTAAAAAAAAGCCTATGAAAGTTTTAATTTGACATTGAATTTTTTTAAATGTATTTTTAATCTATTATTATTATTATCTAATTATTATCTCATTTTTATTTATTTATTCATTCATTCATTTATTTATTACATTTTAAAATTTTCTTTAAATTTCGCACAATTATTTCCTTTATATATTTGGCGTAGAACAGTTGACTGTTTCTTCTTAATCCTCATTAGTAGCATTAGTCATGTTGTGTTTCCACTCGTCATTTTTAGCTCAGGTTGTTCACTTCACCGTTTTCACGTTTCCCCCCAACAAGAGCATAAAAGTGTAATCGGCACGCAATCGACTGAACACAAAGCGTCCCTCTTTGCGCAGCAAGTGTTCTGAATGCTCGCTGTCAGACCAGAACCCCTCTGATCCGGTTTGGCAGAACTGCAGACCACCCTCTGCAGCTGTCAACAAATTTCAAAAGCTCCGAGCTCGGACTCTGAAGTGGCACTGACACATTCCAGCTTTTGATGGACACAGAGGAGCAGTTCTGGAAACATCCATCAGCGGTCGCATCCGTGCACGGAAGCTGACAGGTCAGGTCTGGACAGACAGTGACAAACCTGGCTTGGACGCGCTGTCACCGCGGACCACGGCCGTCCCAGGGAGGAAGTGACAGGTCGGGCTTGGGCCTTACCTTTCTGCATGGGTCGACACTCAAATGTGTGTGTCCATGTTCCAATAAATACGCAAACAAGCATCTATCATTCTCAGATGATGAGCAGTCAGATGACAGGAGCAGAACCCTGGTCTGAATGTCATCTGTTTTCAATCATTTGACACTCCACACTTAGTCTTGCTCGGCCCGGATCATATTTGATTTGTCAAAACATTGCAAGACGATGTCTTTATGAGATGGCAGTTCCCCTTTCAGTCGGTCACTCCGAGTCACGTCGGATGACCGACGAAATTGGGATCTCGCCAGGGAGACCAATCCACTTCGAGTGTAACTAAACGAGCCAATGGACATTGGCATGCGATTATTGCATCCAGCTGCCGCTGATCACAGCGTGAGCATAAGAGGCAGCTGATGCACCGCATCAATTATCCTTTCGCTTCGGAGCCGAGCGGTAGTGAAGCTACTGCTCCCTTTCCCGAGAAGAGTGTTCTGTGAACGAGTGCGGGCGTTACGGTGCAGCAGCGGTGGTCACGGTGTCCGGGAGAGCTGAATCATCTTCCCGCTGGCAGCCACACTCGGAGTGTGCGGTGGCCAAGCTCCCCTGCGTGCTTCAGCACCTCAAAAAAAAAAAAAAAAAGAGCATTCTAAGAGCAAATTTCTCTAAGAGAGTACACGGGTGATCGCGTCTTTTTAAAGATGTCTTATCACCCGTGCGTTTCTGGCTGTGGTCGCTTCCTGGCGCCTCAGGACGGTCACGATTGCTGCCTCACGTGTCTGGGCATTCAGCACGCTGAGGAGGCTTTCGTGGATGGCTCATGTTCTTCTTGTGGGGACATGACCATCTCGGAGTTGCGTCTTAGACTCCGCTATGTCAAACATGGCGGAGTCCCTCTGCCTCTGCCGCGGTCCAGCGTGCGCGCCGCTGGGTCCGGTGGGGGCAGAGGTGATCTGAGGATTACGGTGAGGGCTTCCCCAAGTGGAGCTCCTCGCCCCTCAAGCACTCCGCAGCCGGTGGTGCTGCCGAAGGAGCGTGCTGGGCCCTCTGCTCGGGGTGCACCAGGCGTCTCCTTCGGTGGTCCCCCTGACGACCAGATGTCGATCACTGCATCGGAGGGCGGGCCCTCTCTCTCCGGGGATGACGACTCGGCTGCGCTGCCCCCTTCGGGTGTGGTAGCGTTGTCCGAGCCAGACCCAGAGATGACGGCCATGCTTTCCCGGGCCGCCGAGAATGTCGGGCTCGTGTGGAATCCACCACCGCGTCCCGATCCTTCGAGGCTGGACGAGTGGTTTCTCGGTGGGGGTCGCGCTGGTTCTCAGCGCCCCCCTCCGGTGCCATTCTTCCCGGAAGTGCACGAGGAGCTGACAAGATCGTGGAGGGCACCTTTCACTGCCCGAAACAAATCTTGTAGTTCTTCCGCTCTCACCACCTTCGATGGTGGAGCCGCTTTGGGGTATGCGGGCATCCCCTCGGTGGAGCGGTCTGTGGCCATGCAACTATGTCCAACAGCCGCTTCCACCCTGCGGGGTGATCCGTGTCTCCCCTCACGGGCCTCTAAGTATTCGTCAGGCCTAACTGGCAGTGCTTATAGAGCCTGTGGGGAGGCGGCTTCCGCCCTCCACGCTATGGCGTTGCTGCAGGTCCACCAGGCCAAAGCACTGAAAGACCTGCACGAGGGTGGTCACGACCTGACGGTTCTACATGAGCTGCGCGCTGCGACGGACCTCGCGCTACGAGCGACGAAGGTGACCGCACAGTCTCTGGGTCGTGCGATGTCCACGTTAGTGGTCCAGGAGCGCCATCTCTGGCTGTGTCTTGCTGACATGAGAGAGCTGGAGAAGGCACAGTTCCTGAATGCTCCCGTGTCACAGACCGGCCTTTTCGGCGACGCTGTCGAGAGCTTTGCCCAGCAGTTCTCGGCAGCCCAGAAGCAGACTGAGGCGATCAAACACATCATGCGCCGGAGGAAACCTGCTGCTTCCACTCCGGCTGCAGCCCCTCAGCCTGCTCGTCGCCGTGGGCGCCCCCCTGCGGCCGCCCCCGCTCCCGCGCGGCCGCAGCAGCCTTCCACCAGGCCGCGTCGTGGAGCCGGTCGCAGGCAGGACGCCCAGCCCGTCCAGGCCCCCGCCAAACCTGGCGGCAAGCGCAAGTGCAAGAGGCCCTGAGACGGGCGACCCAGAGATGGAGGAGACTGCTCTCCGGGAGATGGTGACCGCACCACTCCCTCCCCCGGTGGAGGGCCGGGTGGAGAATCCTGTGTTTCAGTTTGTTTTTGTTCCGCCGCTGGCCCAGCAGCCAGCGGTACCCAAAACATCAGTAAAAGAGCGGTTTCCTCAGTCTCTGGGTCTCAAGAGGAGGAGAGGGGTGATCCGTGCATCACAGGAGCGCTTCCCTCCTCCTCTCTCGCCAGCAGGCAGCGGGTGGTTGCCCAAGAGCACCCCTCCTGCCCATTCGTGGAACCAGGTAAGGGTAGTAGCACTCCATTCCCCGCTTCAAGTCGTCAAACGCCGGGCTGTCACAAGCCTCAAGCCGGGTTCCTGTGTCTCCTCCCATGCCAGGGGAAATCAGGTGAGTGCTACACTACACACCCAGACCCTGCCCCCTGCCGTCACAGGCCAGGCCGTCACAGGCCCTGGGGCCGGTCCCTGTGTTCCACCTCGCTGCCCCACCGCGGGCGCGTCGGTGGCCCCGTTGGTCCCACTGGTGCGGTCTCTCGGAGCCTGGTTAGCGCTCCCCAGCCCGTCCCGGTGGCTCCTGCGGACCATCAGACTCGGCTATGCGATTCAGTTCGCCCGGCGTCCCCCCAAGTTCAGGGGCATCCGGTTCACTTCAGTCAAAGCCGTCGATGCCCCTGTCTTGCGCGCGGAGATTGCAGTCCTACTGGCGAAGGGTGCAATAGAGCCGGTCCCTCCAGCCGATATGAGGTCGGGGTTTTACAGCCCTTACTTCATTGTGCCCAAGAAAAGCGGTGGGTTACGACCGATCTTGGATCTGCGAGTTTTGAACCGTGCACTTCACAAGATGCCGTTCAAGATGTTGACGCAGAAACGCATTTTTGGATGCGTCCGTCCCCTAGATTGGTTTGCAGCGATCGACCTGAAGGACGCGTACTTTCATGTTTCGATTCTTCCGCGGCACAGGCCATTCCTGCGATTCGCGTTCGAAGGTCGGGCATTTCAGTACAAGGTCCTGCCCTTCGGGCTGTCCCTCTCGCCTCGTGTCTTCACCAAAGTCGCAGAGGCGGCCCTTGTTCCCCTGAGAGAACAGGGTGTGCGCATTCTCAACTACCTCGACGACTGGCTCATACTTGCACAGTCTCGAGAGCTGTTGTGCGCACACAGGGACCTGGTGCTCAGGCACCTCAGCCAGTTGGGCCTTCGGGTCAATTGGGAAAAGAGCAAACTCGTGCCAACGCAGAGGATCTCTTTTCTCGGCATGGAGTTGGATTCGGTCAACCAGACAGCACGCCTCACCCAGGAACGTGCTCAGTCGGTGCTGAACTGCCTCAAGACTTTATCAGGCAGGACAGCGGTCCCACTGAAACTCTTTCAGAGGCTCCTGGGGCATATGGCTGCAGCTGCGGCCATAGTTCCGCTCGGTCTGCTCCATATGAGACCGCTTCAGCACTGGCTCCATGGCCGAATCCCGAGGTGGGCGTGGAAACGCGGTACTCACCGGGTTCAGATTACACCGGCCTGCCGCAAGACCTTCAGCCCGTGGTCAGATCCTTCGTTCCTTCGGGCAGGAGTGCCCCTGGAGCAGGTATCCAGGCATGCTGTGGTATTCACGGATGCCTCGGCCACCGGCTGGGGTGCCACGTACAACGGGCACGCAGTATCAGGGGTTTGGACGGGCCCCCTTCTGCGTTGGCATATCAATTGCCTCGAGTTGCTGGCAGTACGCCTTGCCCTGTGCCGCCTCAGAGGGCGCCTTCGGGGCAGGGACGTTCTGGTCCGTACGGACAACACTGCGACCGTTGCCTATATCAACCGGCAAGGCGGTTTGCGCTCCCGTCGCATGTCGCAACTCGCCCGCCACCTCCTCCTCTGGAGTCAGAAGCATCTGAGGTCCCTTCGTGCCATCCACATCCCAGGAGTGCTCAATCAGGTGGCCGACGAGCTGTCTCGAGCGGCACTTCCTGGGGAGTGGAGACTCCATCCCCAGGCGGTCCAGCTGATTTGGAGTCGGTTCGGAGTTGCTCAGGTAGACCTGTTTGCATCTCCAGAAACCACCCACTGCCAGTGGTTCTACTCCCTGTCCGAGGCAACGCTCGGCACGGATGCACTGGCACACAGCTGGCCCCAGGGCTTGCGCAAGTATGCGTTTCCCCCAGTGAGCCTGCTAGCACAGACATTGTGCAAGATCAGGGAGGACGAGGAGCAGGTCCTGTTAGTGGCTCCATATTGGCCCAACAAGACCTGGTTCCCGGAACTCATGCTCCTCGCGACAGCCCCTCCCTGGCCGATTCCTCTGAGGAAGGATCTGCTTTCTCAGAGACGGGGCACCCTCTGGCACCCGCGTCCAGACTTGTGGAAACTTCATGTGTGGTCCCTGGACGGGACGCGGAGGTTCTAGGTGACCTGCCCCAGGAGGTAGCGTTCACTATCGCTTCAGCACGAGCACCGTCCACAAGACGGGCCTATGCGCTGAAGTGGAACCTGTTTGTCGAATGGTGTTCCTCTTACCAGGAGGACCCCCGGAGATGTTCGATCAGAGTCGTGCTTTCCTTTTTGCAACAAGGGTTGGAGCGTAGGCTGTCCCCCTCCACCCTTAAGGTATATGTTGCTGCTATTTCTGCCCACCACGACCCCATAGAGGGGAGATCGGTGGGGAAGCACGATCTGGTCGTCAGGTTTCTTAGGGGGGCCAGGAGGTTAAATCCTCCGAGGCCTCCCTCCCTTCCCTCTTGGGATTTGGCTTTGGTGCTAAGAGCCCTACAAACTGCCCCCTTTGAGCCATTGCGGTCAGTCGAGTTGAAGTTTCTTTCTATGAAAACCCTACTCCTGACTGCATTGGCCTCAATCAAGAGGGTGGGGGACCTGCAGGCATTTTCGGTCGACGAATCGTGCCTTGAGTTTGGGGCGGCTGACTCCAGTGCAACACTGAGGCCCCGGCCCGGCTATGTGCCCAAGGTTCCTACCACGCCCTTCAGGGACCAGGTAGTGAGCCTGCAAGCGCTGCCCCTGGAGGAGGCAGACCCAGCCCTAGCTTTGCTCTGTCCTGTACGCGCACTGCGTCAGTACGTGGATAGAACTCAGAGCTTCAGGACCTCAGAACAGCTCTTTGTCTGTTACGGAGGACAGCAGAAGGGGAAGGCTGTCTCCAAGCAGAGGATGGCCCACTGGATAGTGGATGCCATCACCTTGGCCTACGAAGCACAAGGTGTGCCCTGCCCGCTCAGGTTGCGTGCTCACTCCACTAGGGGTGTCGCATCGTCCTGGGCGCTGGCTCGTGGTGCCTCGCTAGCAGACATCTGTAGAGCTGCGGGTTGGGCGACTCCCAACACGTTCGCTAGGTTTTATAGCCTACGTGTCGAACCGGTTTCCTCCTGTGTTCTCACCTCAAACGGGTAGTGGCACTGAGAGGGCCGGCTCAGAGTCGGCTTGCGGCGTCCTTACGCCTAATTCTCCAGAGAGTTCCTTAACCAGGCAAACCCTGTTGAGTCCTCCAGCACTCCGGCGTCCGGACACGGCGGAGCGTCCGGCGCCAGGCCTTCAGCCAATGAATTCTTGAAAACTGGTGCGAGGCTAGTGCCCATATGAGAGACCCTGTCGGGATCCCATATGTGTATTCCACGGTATTCTTATTAGAGCCGTGTTTCCCCTGGCGGACCACGTTCTGCCATCTCTAAAGATGCAGCCTGAGCCATCTCAGAGACTTCCATGTGCAAAAGGGCCCTCTGGGTTACTTCACATGTTTGAATGTCACTTAAACCCCCTTTGGGAGGAGGTGACTCCGCAGTGTGCCTCTTCCAAATGGAAGGGCACGCTTCCCAGTGTTATCCTAGTCCTACTGTTTGGGTTGCTCAAGGAACACCAGTAGTTGACCTTCTCTGTGTAGAGCCCGGTCCTATCGTCTGCCTTATAGGAAGGGTCAGGAGCCCTACACAGGGCACTGGAAGGGGCAGCTCCTGTGGCGCTTTGGTAGGGATCCCAATTTCGTCGGTCATCCGACGTGACTCGGAGTGACCGACTGAAAGGGGAACGTCTCGGTTACGTATGTAACCCTCGTTCCCTGAAGGAGGGAACGGAGACGTCACGTCCCGTCGCCACAGTCGCTGTACCACCGCTGAGCTGCCGGGTCGCCGGCTCGGCTCCTCAGCGAAAACATAATTGATGCGGTGCATCAGCTGCCTCTTATGCTCACGCTGTGATCAGCGGCAGCTGGATGCAATAATCGCATGCCAATGTCCATTGGCTCGTTTAGTTACACTCGAAGTGGATTGGTCTCCCTGGCGAGATCCCAATTTCGTCGGTCATCCGACGTGACGTCTCCGTTCCCTCCTTCAGGGAACGAGGGTTACATACGTAACCGAGACGTTCTCAAGTCTGCATGTAAAATCAAGTCTGCATGTTTTCTCATCTGATATCTTGTTTTTACATGACCACATTGCACAATTTTATTTTACTTTATTTTATTTTATTAATCATATATTATATATACTACCATTCAAAAGTTTTTCTACTAAATATAGAGCAGCACAACTTTTTTTCAACACTGATTATTCCAATAATAATCAGAAATGTTTCTTGAGCAACAAATCAGCATATTATGAACGATTTCTGAAGGATAATATGACACTGAAGACTGGAGTAATGATGCTGAATATTCAAATTTCATCCCAGAAATAAATTATATTTTAAAATATATTACAATAGAAAACAGTTATTTTAAATTGTAATAATATTTCACAATATTATTGTTTTTACTATACAATAAGACACATATATACGTGTATGTGTGTATCTATATAATATAATATAATATATTATAATATAATATATACGTTTGTTAGATTTCAGAATATGATGCCATAGATATGGTTGATTAAAAATTAAGGGAAAAATTAAGAAAACAAGTCTTAGACACTATCTGGATGTCAAACCTCGTTGGACATGTTTATAGTTAAAATGATTAACTTTACTAGTAGTTATTCTGTGAACTTAAGGGGAAGTGACTTCTGCAAAAAAAAAAAAAAAAAACCTCAAGACCAAATAATTCAAAAAAAGTTGTGAAATGTCAAATGAAGCTCTAGCATAATTTGTTTGCTGATGCCTCTTGATTTGATATTTTGTATCCATTGATATTTAGTGTGCTTTAAGTGTCCAAATACTTTTGAGGTCGCTGTTTTTTGTGCAATATGACTTTTGGAAAATCAGAAGAGTAATATGGAAAATATTCTTCCTTCAAACAGATTACTCAAAGATCACTCAGTCTTCCTCAAATGTGCTTCAGATGTGTGTCACTTCACACTATATCAAATTTTCCAGTTCTGTTTGCATAATGCCTAGTGCATGTCAGCCATAGACCAAGACAGTGTGTGTGTGTTTGTTTGTGTGTGTATGTGTGTGTGTGTGTGTGTGTGAGACATGGACATTTATCTTCGGAGCAGCGCTAAAACCTTAATGCCGACTACAGTCTGAACACAGCGGCGGTTGTGTCGGTGAACAGGCCGTTTGCGCGGCGCTCAGTATGTGTGCTTGTAGGAACAGCGTTGCGTGTGTCAGTCCTCCTGCGGAGCCGTGTTGCTTAAGCACCATACTTTGAAATCAAGCATGAATAATTAAGTCATTTCACAAGGCTGCTTTAACGATACATTACATGAGAGGAAATAGGTCAAGTGCTAGTGTTGGAAACACCGCCAGCATGGATCCTTATTGAGGTGAAAAAACGCCTTATGTTGGGTCACAGTAACTACTTTGACTCAACGCCCACTGCCAGGAAGTTAAATTATTATTATTAGCATTATTATTTCTCATTCATTAGATAAATGATGATAAATGAGGCTATCCTGAAGCACTTTGTTTTGTTGCAGATCGTGTTTATCTTTTATCTAGAAACCTGTTTCCACTAAGGTAACTGAAAAAATTAGGTAAATAAAAAAAGGTAATTAAGACTTTTTGTCTCGGAATTTTGTCTTTTTATTCTTGCATTTCTGTTATATCTCACAATTAAGATTTTAACTTGAAATTCTGAAGACAGAATTGCTTGTTTATAAATCACAATTGTGAGATATAAACTTGCAGTTCTGAGAAGAAAAGTCTGAATTGTGAGATAAAAATTTGCAATTACTTTTTTTTTATCCCATGGTGAAAAATAAATGAGGAAAAAGTCAGAATTTTGAGTTTGTATATCACAATTCTGACAATTTTTCTTAGAATTATGAGTCAGATAAAAATTCGCTGTTCACTTTTTTTCTTTTCTTTTTTTAAATTCTGTGGCAAAAGTGAATAGATTCTATGTGCATTTTCTATGCATTATATTGGGTAAAGGTTTTTGATGATTACCCTACTTTTATCTGCATATAAACAGCTTTCTGGTTACATATTCAGTGTGTCCATGTTTTGATGTTAAAACCGAAAGAAAAGAAAAAAAAAAAAAAAAAAACCTCCAGTCTCATTATTAATAATTAATAATAGTTAATAATCCACATCCTATTTTGATAGGTATCAAAATACCTATAACTATCTAAAAGCAGACAATCATAAAAATTTAAGGACTATTTAAAAAAGGGTTATATTAGTGTTTACAATGCAAATCATTAAGCTGACAAAGTTAACCTTTTTTTTGTTGTTAATATATTTTTAAATATCATTTATATTTGTGATACCTCAAGAAACATTTACTAGTAGCAATTATGAAAACAATTGTGCTGCTCCATATTTTTGAGGAAACTGTGATACATTTTTTTCCCAGGAGTCTTCCATGAGAAAGTTCAAAAGAAAAACATTTATTAGAAATAGAAATCTTTCATAACATTATAAATGTCTTTACTATTACAATTTAATACTGAAAAAAGTAATAATTTCTCTAAAAAAAAAAAAAAAACTTACCCTAAACTTTTGAACGTGTATATAGGTTTGAACAACATTAATTTTCTTTCTTTTTCTTTTCTTTTTTTTGTTTGAACTATTTATTATTTTATTATTTATTAATTCTTTTATTTGATAAAGGTACATCATGCATGTTTACATTATTAGCCATAAGGTATAAGCTCGTGCATGTAAAGGTACTAATTGTCTTAAGCTACAGTTTGTTTTGCTGAACCGAACACGTCATTTGGTCAGAATAGACCAGATTCCAGCTTCACCCCCCCACCATTCTGTTGATCTGTTTTTCTCTTCATCTCAAGGCAGGAAAATCTGTGATTGTAGCCTCTGCTACTGGAAACCAAAAACACACGATTGTTCGCCTCAGCTAATTCAACATCCTGTGAAAACACACATCTTTACATACACAAGCAATATGTTTGCATACGCACAGGAAAAGGTCACGTTCTCTGTTATGCAGCCTTGACAAGCAGAGGCCTATTAGTTCATCAGGAGGAGCAGTTACGGGTTTGAGTTTGATTTGTGCTGTTTTACCTCTCCTGCATTTCAGCAAATATTTGCTGCACTGGCCTTCTGCTTAAAGGAACTCAAACATTCTATCTATCTATCTATCTATCTATCTATCTATCTATCTATCTACACTGTTAGACATTTCTGTAATTTCTACAGTTATTTACTATATGTCACCCAGTATAATACTGCAAATTCCCTTTACAGTAAATAACTGTAATACCCTTTGCATCATGGGAATTTTCTGTGACGTCAAACCCCACATACAGAGACTTACTGTATTTTTAAAATTTGCTGTATACTACAGTATTTCCCGTAACGGCCTCTTTGGCGCCATTCTATTGAGGTTGTTTTATTTTCCTCATTTCTTACATTTGAATTGACAAGATTTGCACAACACTGTTTCTACAATGCCCCAACAGCTTGGGACTGACTACACCAGACGTGTTACTTCGCTTGTAATGGATGGAAAATTCGTTTGTCCTTCATGTCAGAAACAGCGCGAGCGCTTGGAGTACATTTTTACATCGGAAATATACCATTACTTTAGTGTCCGCATCCACTGTAGATAGTATATACAGTGGTGTGAAAAATTGTTGGCCCCCTTCCTGATTTTTTTTTTTTTTTTGCATGTTTGTCACACATTAATGTTTCAGATCATCAAACAAATTTAAATATTTATCAAAGATAACACAAGTAAACACAACATGCAGTTTTTAAATGAAGTTTTTTTATTATGAAGGGAAAACAAAATCCAAACCCACATGGCCCTGTGTGAAAAAGTGCTTGCCCCCTAAACCTAATAACTGGTTGGACCACCCTTAGCAGCAACAACTGCAGTCAAGCGTTTGCGATAACTTGCAATGAGTCTGTTACAGCGCTGTGGAGGAATTTTGGCCCACTCATATTTGCAGAATTGTTGTAATTCAGCCACATTGGAGGGTTTTCAAGCATGAACTGCCTTTTTAAGGTCATGCCACAGCATCTCAATAAGATTCAGGTCAGGACTTTGACTTGGCCACTCCAAAGTCTTCATTTTGTTTTTTCAGATGTAATGGGACACACACCTTCCAAAAAGTTCAACTTTTGTCTCGGCAGTCCACAGAGTATTTCCCCAAAAGTCTTGGGGATCATCAAGATGTTTTCTGGCAAAACTGAGACGAGCCTTTATGTTCTTTTTGCTCAGCAGCGGTTTTCGTCTTGGAACTCTGCCATGCAGGCCATTTTTGCCCAGTCTCTTTCTTATGGTGGAGTCATGAACACTGACCTTAACTGAGGCAAGTGAGGCCTGTAGTTCTTTGGATGTTGTTCTGGGGTCTTTTGTGACCTCTTGGATGAGTCGTCACTGCGCTCTTGGGGTAATTTTGGTTGGCCGGCCACTCCTGGGAAGGTTCACCACTGTTCCATGTTTTCACCATTTGTGGATAATGGCTCTCACTGTGGTACGCTGGAGTCCCAAAGCTTTAGAAATGGCTTTATAACCTTTTCCAGACTGATAGATCTCAATTACTTTCTTTCTCATTTGTTCCTGAATTTCTTTGGATCTCAACATGATGTGTAGCTTTTGAGGATCTTTTGGTCTACTTCACTTTGTCAGGCAGGTCCTATTTAAGTGATTTCTTGATTGCGAACAGGTGTGGCAGTAATCAGGCCTGGGGCAAACACTTTTTCACACAGGGCCATGTGGGTTTGGATTTTGTTTTCCCTTCATAAAAAAAAACCTTAATTTAAAAACTGCATGTTGTGTTTACTTGTGTTATATTTGATTAATATTTAAATTTGTTTGATGATCTGAAACATTAAAGTGTGACAAACATGCAAAAAAAAAAAAAAAAAATGGGCCAACAATTTTTCACACCACTGTATAATGAGTCACGCCGCGCCACTCGCGTCCGAGGAAGACACGGAAGCAGCGGGGCAGCGCCGCAGGTTTTGCCCGGGGATGAACCCGCCAGAGTGGGAGCGCTCCGGAGAACATTTGCGCTGTGTCGATGCACCTTACGAGAGAATAAGACCTGCAAGCAAGGTAAAAATATATGTACGTTTGTCTGTGTGTTTGTGTCATATTTTTGCACACCAGTTTAACTCATAGTAACATTTACCCGTCAACATGGCGGTAACAAACTTTACTATGGCAAACTGCGCTGTCGTTACAAATGACTTTTGTCAGCTTATTGAATTAAGTTACTGAATTAAAATTATTTTTAACGACCAATGCTTATCTTATATTAACATTAAGTTAACTAATGTGAAATTTTGTTCAGGTGTTAGTAGTTAAAGTTGGCCAGTAGCCTATTGAGAAAATACAACATAATGCACTGCAAAACGTCCTAAGACAGGATAAATGGTGAAGATGCACTGTTTCAGCATTGGAACACTGTATTTTTACAGTATTTTTAAGTGTTATACATACAATGTTTTAAATAAAGAATTTGACATTTTGTAATTAGTGTCGTTATAGTGTGTAGAGTAAAAATAAAATGAATTCTATATAAAAATGATAAAATCTAATGAAATCTATATTAAAATTAATGAATTACAGTAGTATACTGATTAATTGGATTATTTTTACAGTAATTTACTGTAAAACAGTACAGTTTGCAACTGTAAATCAAATACAGTTTGCTACTGTAAATCTTAATTACAGTAACTTACTGGCAACAGTGTTGCAAGTAAGTTACTGTAAAAACCCTTTGACATGTCTATCTATCTATCTATTTATCTATCTATCTATCTATCTATCTATCTATTTATCTATCTATCTATCTATCTATCTATCTATCTATCTATCTATCTATCTATTTGTCTGTCTGTCTATATATCATTCTATTGTTCTATCGATCTATCATTCGTTCTGTCATTCGTTCTATCAGTCATTCTATCGTTCTGTCTACAGTATCTATCATTCTGTTTATTGTTGTATTATCTATCATTGTACTGTACTCTACATTTCATGAAATATTTGCTGCATTGTCCTTCTTTCATAAAAAACAATTTCACAAGTTGAAAACCGCTTAAGGAAACCAAAATATAAAATGTGGCACAACATTTCTATCCTACATGTGGCAGCTGAGTGTTAATTATCGCGTACAAATATTGATCGCTCAGCTGAGATCCTCGATGAAAATATCAGCCAAAATATTCTGGTCTTGAAAGACTCGTCTTGAAAGGTTTCAAGCAGCATGGCAGCCTATTTAATTTCACTCGTGGTTCTTTTCCTCGTCTTTTAATTGGGTTATATGCATTAGATTTTCAAATTAAGCATCTGCTGTTAACAGTATGCATATGTTGTTGTTCTACTTTGAAAATTACAGCTCTCAAGACTTCAATCACCGCCTGTCCGTATCACATGAAATTTCAGCTTTGAATCAGAAGCAGGTTTGGAATCCCCAGGCCTTGACTCTTTCATCATGGGGAGTGCATTTTAATTAGCTTGCCTCGGCTCAGCGCGGAACTGACGATTTGCACCAGGGCTGCGGAACAAAACATTGAAAACCCCTACCATGCAAATTAACACTGTGTCGCATTCATTGGCAACAGTTGCAAATATTTTGCTATGTCAGTCAGCTTCAAACTAAAACTTACAAGGGCTTTTTTTTTTTTCTTTTTTTTTTTTTCACTGCACAGTTAAGTTTACGGCGTGTTATGAAGACTTGTATACTGATATGACCGGAACTATCTGCAGTGTCAATGCTTCGAGATTTTAATGTGAAAATCTTTTATTTGATTACTTGCATTAACCTTTTATCATTGTATCATTGTATCATTCTATCTATCTATCTATCTATCTATCTATCTATCTATCTATCTATCGTTCCATCCATCCATCCATCTATCTATCGTTCCATCCATCCATCCATCCATCCATCTATCCATCTATCTATCGTTCTATCTATCGTTCTGTCATTCTATCTATCGTTCTATCATTCTATCGATCTATCTATCTATCCATCCATCCATCCACCCACCCACTAGATCTATATACCTTCATGACTTTTTAAACCTATGCCTTAACAAATTTTCCGTTTCTTGTCAAATAAATAAATAAATAATAAATTTTTAGGAATTTCTTTAAATTTCACTTCATTTTAATTCTACTTCCTAACATTCAAGTTCAAATAGCAATTCCGCAAACCTGTTTGGATCTTCAGTTCAAATTGAATTCGAATATGAAAGACATTCTGAATTCCAGTCTGAACCACACTAGACACACCTGTGGACTGTTAACCGATCTTAACATCATACTGGCCTGTTGGCATCGCACATGACAAAATACCCCTATATGTTACAGCTTATAAACCGTGTGCACTTTAGTGAAAGACACATAACGCTGGTTAAGAGATGGCTGGTGTATGTTGTAGGCAGTGTGCCAGCAGTACAATACGTGCAGGTAGAGCTATAGTGCTGTGTGTGTGTTAGCGTTTATACACAGAGGGTGTTAAAAGCTGTCAGACAGGTATGGTCAGAGTGGAGGATCAACACTGATTGATTGGTGGAGTTCATGTCAAGTTCACAGGAGATCTCTGCCATCATCGCTCGGTGACTGGCATCCGCACATCAGCGCGGGGAGAGGGAGAAAAGAAAAGCAGGCTAGAAAACAGGAGGATCGAGTAACGTCACCACATAACAGATTAACAAAGGCAGCATCATTTCTCTGTATGACAGCGGGATCATTTATCACACAGCAATGGTGGGAGGGGGCGTGTGCGCTGAGGTCATCTGTAGTCTGTGAGTAATGGCCACTCATTTGTTTATCGGTGACCTCAATAATCAGAGATGGTGAGAGGTCGGGACACAAATGGTGAGACACTGGAGAGCTTCAGAAAGGCGAACCATTCTGCTTCACCTTGCAGGACTACAGTTACGCTGTAATGAAGCTGTGCCGAACAATGTACCGTGCCGCTCATTGTGTGCCGCTCATTGTTGCTGTTACTATGACATCATAAAGGTTTTTCAGCTGAAAGATTTCAATGTTTCTATGGTTTCGGTTTAAATCAAATCGCTTGTCTGAGCTTGTGTCATTATGCTGGATGAATTCGGGGAAATCGGGCCACTTTTTGACATTGAGATGACTGATGAGATGGCATGAGATCATGCTACTATTCAGTTTTGAAAAAATATAGGGCCTTTCAAAAACCAAACACACACACAAAACACTTTAAAAAACGTGGTCACACTGTACATTACAGCATTCATGATACTGTGTATTGCATAAGTATGCACTGAGTAATATAAATGAACATGTATTTAATATACTGTAGTGTAAAAACGTATACAGTTGTTTTCTTCTTTGAACTCCCTTCATTTTAAAGTAACACCTAATTTTTAAAAATTTTTATTTGTTTGTTTGCTGTTTAAAAAAAAAACAAACAAACAAAAAAAACATCTTTGGAATGTACAGTTTAGCCAAAAACTAAAAATTTTATATAATTGTAATAATTACATAAATTTTATATATATATATATATATATATATATATATATATATATATATATATATATATATATATATATATATGTAAATATATAATTATTTATACTTTTCTTTGCACTTCTCTTCAGTGTTACTTTTAGTAAGTTATCCATTCATTCATTCATTCATTCATTCATTTATTCATATATATATATATATATATATATATATATATATGTATACATACAGGTGCAACTCATTAAATTAAAATGTCGTGGGAAAAGTTCATTTATTTCAGTAATTCAACTCAAACTGTGAAACTCGTATATTAAATTCAATGTACACAGACTAAGGTACTTTAAGTCTTTGGTTCTTTTAATTGTGATAATTTTGGCTCACATTTAACAAAAACCCACCAATTCACAATCTCAACAAATTAGAATATGGTGACATGCCAATCAGCTAATCAACTCAAAACACCTGAAAAGGTTTCCTGAGCCTTCAAAATGGTCTCTCAGTTTGGTTCACTGGGCTACACAATCATGGGGAAGACTGCTGATCTGACAGTTGTCCAGAAGACAATCATTGACACCCTTCACAAGGAGGGTAAGCCACAAACATTCATTTCCAAAGAAGCTGGCTGTTCACAGAGTGCTGTATCCAAGCATGTTATCAGAAAGTTGAGTGGAAGGAAAAAGTGTGGAAGAAAAAGATGCACAACCAAACGAGAGAACCGCAGCCTTATGAGGATTGTCAAGCAAAATTGAATCAAGAATTTGGGTGAACTTCACAAGGAATGGACTGAGGCTGGGGTCAAGGCATCAAGAGCCACCACACACAGACGTGTCAAGAAATTTGGCTACAGTTGTCGTATTCCTCTTGTTAAGCCACTCCTGAACCACAGACAACGTCAGAGGCGTCTTACCTGGGCTAAGGAGAAGAAGAACTGGACTGTTGCCCAGTGGTCCAAAGTCCTCTTTTCAGATGAGAGCAAGTTTTGTATTTCATTTGGAAATCAAGGTCCTAGAGTCTGGAGGAAGGGTGGAGAAGCTCATAGCCCAAGTTGCTTGAAGTCCAGTGTTAAGTTTCCACAGTCTGTGATGATTTGGGGTGCAATGTCATCTGCTGGTGTTGGTCCATTGTGTTTTTTGAAAACCAAAGTCACTGCACCCGTTTACCAAGAAATTTTGGAGCACTTCATGCTTCCTTCTGCTGACCAGCTTTTTAAAGATGCTGATTTCATTTTCCAGCAGGATTTGGCACCTGCCCACACTGCCAAAAGCACCAAAAGTTGGTTAAATGACCATGGTGTTGGTGTGCTTGACTGGCCAGCAAACTCACCAGACCTGAACCCCATAGAGAATCTATGGGGTATTGTCAAGAGGAAAATGAGAAACAAGAGACCAAAAAATGCAGATGAGCTGAAGGCCACTGTCAAAGAAACCTGGGCTTCCATACCACCTCAGCAGTGCCACAAACTGATCACCTTCATGCCACGCCGAATTGAGGCAGTAATTAAAGCAAAAGGAGCCCCTACCAAGTATTGAGTACATATACAGTAAATGAACATACTTTCCAGAAGGCCAACAATTCACTAAAAATGTTTTTTTTTATTGGTCTTATGAAGTATTCTAATTTGTTGAGATAGTGAATTGGTGGGTTTTTGTTAAATGTGAGCCAAAATCATCACAATTAAAAGAACCAAAGACTTAAACTACTTCAGTCTGTGTGCATTGAATTTTACACGAATTTCACAATTTGAGTTGAATTACTGAAATAAATGAACTTTTCCACGACATTCTAATTTATTGAGATGCACCTGTGTGTGTGTATATATATATATATATATATATATATATATATATACACACATATATATACATATATATACATATTAAAATTATAAATAAAAATTTATTTATTTATGTATTTATGGAATTTAACCATAATAATTAGCTGTGTAATATGAGCAACATGGACTGTAAAATGTTACTAAAAATGTATACAGTTGTGAACACTATTTCATTTTATTTGCATTTACATTATTTATTTATTTTCTGAAGCATTTCTGGGAAGTATTGCCAAAAATTTATATAATTATTTATAAACATTATAATTAGTTGCGTAATATGTGTAACGGACACTGCACTGTAAAATGTTAATGTAAAATTTATACAGTCGTGAACAGTATTTTATTCACATTTTCCTTTTCTCTTCCTTTCAGTTTCAGTTTTTACATTTAATTTATTTGCTACTTTACTACATTAGTGTTTAGGTTACACAAATAACACGCTAATGTAATTATTTACAATAGCAATGACAATAATTATGCCTAATTTCTAGCAGCTACTGAACATAATTACATACTGCATACTGTTGTTCGCTAATTATCAGTACTTATACACTACACTATAACATGGTCACTATAACATTCTTTCTTTGTTTTCACACAACGACTGCTTTTTGTATTTAATGTATTAAATTTTGGCTCTATGCCTTTATAAACATGTCTGGAAATACAATAGCCAACTGTATATACTGTACACAACAGTTATACCTATTACATGTCGTTGCTATAATAGGCCAATAATAATAATAATTACCACACATTCATTGCATACAAGTGGTTCATTAATTATCAGCATTTTTAAACTACACTAAAACATTTTTTCTATAATAGTTTTCACATAAGGACTTTTTGTATATTTACACTTGAATTCTTGGCTCAGTGCCTTTATAAACATGTCTAAATAATGTACACAATATAACATGTCATTGCTAATTGATTACAACAACAATAAAGCTTCATGTTTAACAGCTACTAAAAATAAGCTCTTCACACAACATGGACCTTTATTTTCACAAGACTTCTTACCAGGTATAACATTTTAAGTTTGGTCTCTCTGCATTTTTTATGCCTATGCAGAGTCCTGCTTGTGCATATAGACACGTTAATGTAAGTAATTACAACAGCAATGGCAATTATATCTCACTTCTGGCAGCTACTAAAAATAATTACACATCGCATGCACGTTCTTCATTATTACTCTGCATTACTGTGTCATTCCACCGGAGCGTTCTTCAGTTCCCAGCATCTCTGTAAACTCCAGCCTGAAGCGGCAGAGAGACAGTATGAGGCTGCTCTTGTGGGCTGTCTCATGTTTTCTTCGGCCTCTGTCTCTTTAATAAACTCGTGGTTATCTAGTGTAACAAATGTCTCGCTGCCATCATCAAGTCCAGAGGAGGAGGAGGAGGAGGAGTTTTTAATGTTCAGTTTGTTCTATGGATCGATGTTTGCTGCTGGCATCGCCGCTTGTGTGTGTGTGTGTGTGTGTGTGTGATATAGGCTACACTATTTTTTTCTGCCCTTTTCCCACTACGTTTCATACGAGACCGGGAGTCTAAGCGATTGACAGCGTTCGTCCTTTTGGCTTGGGAAACAAAAAAAGAAAAGAAGAAGAAGAGACGGAAAGAAAAGCAAAGCAGAACAGTCCGCCATAGATCTGTCTATCTAGGAAGGAGAGGTACATTAAAAAAGAGACACCTGATTTCTGGACAGCGTTTCTGAAATACTGGATTGTACGGAACTGAAGTGCATTAGAGAGTCGCTATTGCGTGTGTATGGACTATATCAGAGCGCAATACTGAATTTCACCTGGGCTCAATTTCACTGTACGCGAACTAAAGAGAGTTGAACATGCCAAGGAGGAAACAGCAGGCACCCAAAAGGGCTGCGGGTAAGATTCAACCTGACACCTATCATTTCACATTTAACCCGACATGAATATTGCTATTCATCCGCGTTTTAAGCTCATGATCGTACGGGTTTGTATCTGAATGAACCTCTTTTTATCTTGTGAAACAGTATGATGAAAGTGATAGCGCTGTCTTAGAAAGAGGATGTGTTTAATATCAGAGAACGATGCTTTGAGACGCTGCATGCGAAAGGATACGCTTCGGTTACCGACAAAATCCGGCGAAAGTTTTTCAACTTTCAAGTCCAACGAACTATTTCACCTTTAAATGAACGTAAACACGCTTGTTTAAAACGTAAACAACGCTCGTTTTACCTCATCAAATGAACGGCGTGCTTGAAAATCGCAACGTTTTAGCATCATAAACGGACCGAGTAGTGAACCTTGTGTAACCCCTGTAACGTCTGTTACACGCTGCGAAAAAAATCATGCTCTTAATCAATATTTTTATCATGTTTTCCATTAAAAAAAATGTATATTCTCTAACCAAGACCAGTTTACGTCATATTTCAGAGTGTTTCGTAAAACAAGTATTAAGTATGCCATTTTCAAGTAATTTGTCTCGTTTTAAAGATGTTTGTGTATATATGAGTTTATAAACGAAGTGAATTAGAGTTAGGCAAGGCTCACTTCTTGGCCTATTTGTATTGTTAATTTACTGCTGTTGTCAATGGCTGCTGTTCATATAATGAAGTACAACGAACCATATTTTCATTTTAAACTAGTGTGATTATATTTATTTACACATTAAATAGGTTTTTTTTTTTTTTTTTGGAGTTTAAAAGTTCAACCTTTAGCCAGATTTTGTAGGGAACCGAAGCATGGCGCGTTTCTGTAGCTAAATACACAGAGAGGAAATACGGAGTGATTTTGGATAGAGGTGCTGCTTTGGATCCGAATATTGGTTGAACTTCCTATGAACCCATAATATCTCATAGACAAACGGACACACACACAAACTGGGTGAATGCAAGCACACACGCGCGGGGGCGCGCGCTCGAGAGCGCGAAATATGCCAGAATAAAACCGTTTGCATCGTTTATTTACGTTTCAGTAACATGATGAGGCGAGCTCTCTTATTTTGCCTTTAACTTGTTAACTCTATACCAATGTTGTCAAAACACTTTTCTGTTTCATAGACTGTCTCAAAGCCTTGTGAACTAACTACCTAGACAGCATTTTTGAGAGCATCACTTATATAATGACCGTGATTATGTTTAGACAAGAATAATCAAGAAGCATCTTTAGTTTAATGAATGAAATACACCAATTTTGCTTGCCTTAATTGTTTAACAGTGTTGGCAGTACACATTCTATCACAGACTGTGTGTCAAATCCCAGTGATCTCCCTACTTAGATAGCATGTGCATGTAGCATTCTGAATAATATCCATAAAGCACCTATGGTGTCCAAAAAATGCTGTCTAGGTAGGAAACTCGCTAGGTTTTGAAACACAGCCATAATCTTGTCATGCACAGCGACGCAACTGGCTGTTTACCAGAAGGCTTTTCAGTGAAACATTTTCTTTTTTCCTTACCCCCTCGGGCTTTCACTTGGCATATGATTGATCACACGCCACGTTGGATTTATTGATAGATTAATTTCTAATAGATGCATTTATCACCAGTTCTTTGTTAGCCTTCCCATGACCTCAGGTGGTGGCTGTTCAGATTATTAAAACGACTTTACGGAATAACTTTGACGATGCTCCCTTAAACAGTTAAGGTTTATTATTATTATTATTATTTTTTTTTTTTTCTGGCTTTCTGAAGTCGTTTACCTTTAAAAATGTAGGGTTTTAATATTTTTGGAACAGAATGTGCATTTCAATCATTTGTTATTAATAATGCATTTTAAAATGTTCATTTGAATGTAAATATTTTGACCAAACTAGAAACCCATATGCCACAGTTTAAAGTGCCAATCTTTAATTTGATTGTGCTTTTCTAGACAAAGCCCATTGTTTCCTTTCATTTAAGAAAAGTACGCTACAATTGCAAGGAGCCAAACTTTGCTTCTGAAAGCGCATACAGCGGGTTATTGTTTTTGTGTACGTTGATGCCAGATGCTTCGGACTCTTTATGAGGTGGAAGGATGATCACTCTTTATAATAACAGTAGACAAACCCCACAGATGGTCATCACACTCTGCCAGCAATGGCGGATCTTAAAACCCCCTGAAGACGCTAAGTCCCTTCTTCCTCGTTTCTACTCTGTCTGTCACTTTCCCTCGCGCACACACATTTGTCGCTCCCCCTAAAAGCCCCTTTCCCTCTAACAAAGGCGGCGCAATTATTGGGTGAACTTTTGCGAAGATTCCTAAGCGATCCCTTTACACGCTCTGGGCCTGCTCGCCTGTAATCTGGTAAATGTGTCAGCCCTATGGAGAAATAAGCCTTCCAGAAGAGTTTCTTCATTGTTGAGGTAATTGTCTCCTCTTTGACAGGCACATTCATCAGTGGCTTAATGGTCAATCAAAAGTTGGCAGGCAGAGTGTTTTCATTCTTTCCTATCCACTACATTAGGAATACTTAATCAAAATGTCTCCCGGTAATGGCTATGAAGAGTTCATGACTGACTGATCTGTTGTCTGCGCAGATAGAAAATTAACAGCTCGGCGCAGGAGAGATGTGGGCCCGCAGATAAACAAATTGTGCATTAATATTTCATCTTTGAGACCTGGGATGTGCTATCAGCGGCAGAATATTCCAGGCCCGTGTTGTCATTTCTCTCCTGACCCCCCACCCCTCAAACCCCCACCTATATTCTTGAAGGCTTTTTGCAGCTGTAACTCATTTCCCTTGATGACTTTACTGGGGTTACAGAGAGTGACGACAAATTGATTACCTGGCAGAGCAAGAATGGAGCGGCGAGAGAGACGCAAGCTGACAGTCATGTTATAATAATATGTTTAATGATGTGTGGAGGGGTGAACAAGGAGAGGGAGAGGTATTAAAATAAGACCTGAGAAGATGCAAGGAATGAGATTCACCCCCCCTCTCCATTTTTCGTCTTTTTAAGATGTACTGGGTATAAAATGGCTTTCATTTCATTATGCGGGCATGGTTATCCTTTTTTTTTTGCTGTGGAAATATGGCCATTTAGAGTAAAGACGCATCCCTGCGGTGTTTCACAGTTAATATTTGTTGTGTGACTTTAGTTAGCTGTCACTGGAAGGTCAGATGTATTGGATTTACAGTATCAGAATAAGAATGCTAAGGATTATACATTTCGCCATTATGAAATAAAATGACATGCTTTTCTCTCTAGTGTTATTTTAGTATAATTGATGTACTATTTATAATAAATATTTTGAATTAGATGTAATTTTTATATTTTAATTAGAAAGTTTTGGTAATTTTGGTATTTTTTTTTTTTAATTTTTTAAATTTTATTTATTTACTTTTTTAGTTAACGATAAGTAATGATTTTTGGCATTTCACAAAAAACAAACAAACAAACAAACAAACAAACAAAAACAGAAAAAGTAATGAATAAAAAAGAGATTCATGGTGTTTAGATTGAATATTTGTGACTATTTCGCTGGAGATCTTGAATTTAGCAGCATAATAATTGATGGTGATTTAATATGCTTTTATTTGGCCATTAAGGTTCCTAAAGGTCACATGGTTAGATGAGTTATCTAAGCATTGTTTCAATGATGATGATATAGTAGTGTCTAATTTAAAAAAACAAAACAAAAAAACAGTAGCATTTCAGTTGGTAAGTTTGATTAATTTTTGTGAGTCAGTTCAATGAATCGATTCTTCAGTTCACTCTGACTACATTTATTGTTTGCATCACTTAATAAAAAGGATTCATGAAAATCTCTGAATGGGTAGACAATTATCCTTCATTAGTATGTATTTATATATTGGTGCATATAAAAGAAAATGATTCTTAGTGCAGAAAACACTTGATTATTGATACCTAGACTTTTACGGTATGAATCAAGAATTTGGAATCTACTTGGCAACAGTGTTTGTTTAGTGGAAACGATGGTTCCTATGATTGAAAGAAATTACTCTTTTACGCCCTTTCAGAACAACTACTAGTCACTATATCGCCCAGCCCAGTCCAGTGTGCAGAAATATGACCGTACGGGGGTTATTAGTGTGCAGCGCAGTGATATTTCTCACCGGATTATGTTTCTAATCAGTTTTTGAATAGCCCATGCTTCAAACTGCTAGCCCAATTTGTTGTTAACAAGATAAATTGGAGTACAGACAAAGGCATTAAGTGTTGCACTGCCAATAAGTGAGTGACAGGGGCTTCTGGGAATTGGCTAGCTCAAAGTCCTCTTAAGTGGTTTGTTCTGGAAACATCAGCGGTTGCTGCTAGTCTAGTCCAGGTAGAGACAGTCCAGTGCTGAATTTGTTAATCATTTTCTTGTCATAGCATGTAAAGCGTTTGTTTGATAATATCATTAACCTCGCGAATGGCAGAAAGGAGTGTTCGAGGCCACGCCGCTAACATGCAGCCGTCTTTCCAGTATTTGCAATGTCTTTGTGTCCCGTATCGCACTAATACCCCAGTGTTTGTTTATATGAGTGTAACAGTTAAACCACAGCAACGTTTATCCTGTCTCCGTGGCGGTGATGTCATGTTGTTTCCGCCAGCATGCAGGTGGAGCTGGCAGTATCACTTTGTGAGGCTTTGCTCCAGGAGTCAGACAGGGCGGTGCTGCGTCTAGGTGAGAGAGGAGAAGCCTCCCGTGCCCCGGAGCGCTCGGCGCTCTACTCCGCTCCTTAAAAGAGGGAAAAAAACCCTGTGTCCTGATTGGACCCGAGCACCGCGTCGCCTCGTACCCCCGCTGCCGCAACCGCGCGTTCACCTTGCCTTCCCTCCGAGACCTGCGCCAGTTTCCAGGCAAATGACACAATTTGATACGCCAGCGGGACGATCGAGGAGGATAATGTTTTTACGTGATCATCTCGACAAAAAGCCATTTCTATTGCTTTTTTCTTCATTAAACACAACAATGATTAGGTTACGGAGAGACTTTATTGCTCTCGGGCTAAAACTCATTACTCCTGCTAGACATCCGAGTATAAAAGAAATTACAAAATGGCATTTTGTACCCGCTCTCCACAGATATAGCATATCTGGGAGATTGAGGTCGAGGGGGAAAGGGAGAGTTGATCTGTGTCAATTTCTCGAGTGAAAGTCAGACAGGGGGGAAAAGGCCTAACGACAACACAAAACACCTTTTGTGCGTGCCGTATTTGATTACCGGCAGGAATTTTGATGGTGTCGCAGTGTAGTTAAAACAGGATGTCGAACGCACCTGACTCTTTCGGGAAAGTGGTTCTTCCTCCGCAAAGATTGTGAATGGACTTATTTCGGTAATTGTGGGCATGCCATATGCTTCCAAAGTTGCTCAAAACAATCAGTGTGGGCTCATGTTACCGTGTCCAGATGGATTTCAGACAGTGTGCTGCGTCCGGGTCGGGATCAGGTTTCACATCTCGCTGTCATATTTACCCCTCTCCTCCGTGATAGGATCCTGTTGATTTGAACACAAAGCTTTATTCTGTTTTTAAAGATGTTGTGATCACAAGGGAACCAGACAGACACAGTGTACCCATTACTTATTACACAAGATACTCATGTTTTCTCTTTGTTTTTTTGTCTGCAGAGCCACATAAATATGACTGGTTTAAGCACAGATATATCGTCCGGGCCGATTATTAGGCCTTTTTGAGAATATTGACTATACCTGCATGGATGAAAAAAAAAAACAAAAAAAAAAACAGATGTGTTAGATATCCTTGTATTAGCTCCAAAATCAATTTTGGCCAATTTTAAATATATATATTTTATTTATTTAATTAGTTATATAAATAAAATTATCTACTATTAATTAATTATTATATATATATATATATATATATTTTTTTTTTTTTTTTTTTTTTTTTTTTTTAATTTATGGACTCTAGTAACAAATGCCGTACAAGGCCTTTTGCTTAAATTTTTGACCTGTTTTTACAGTGATTTTTAATCAGCTGGTAAATGAAAATCACAGTGGAACATATACAGTATTTTGGATCATATATTTCGAACTATGTATGTATAGATATAGATATTTATTATTTATTTCTTAGTGGTCAATATGCAGTTTTCAGTATTGTATATATACTACTAATAATATATTAATATATTTTTATAATAATAATATATTTTTCAAAATATAAATTTATTTAAAAAAAAATCCAAATATATATATATATATATATATATATATATATATATATATATATATATATATATATATATATATATATATATATATATTAGTCCTGAACTGATTTTATTAGATAAAATAAATTCTTAAAATATAGCCATTTAAACATAAATTTTTGTCATTGTTTTCTTGAAAATAGTTGCAGATAATATGACACACAAACACGCTCAGCACATTTGTTGATCTGTGTACCGAGCCTGTCTAACCATGTTTGATTACATTATTTTTCGTCTCGTGAGACGTGTCTGTAACTCAACCTCTTGTTGCTCGTGTTCCTGTGAGAATCCTTGTTTCTTCTACAGTTCGTGAGAAGATGGGAGAAAACTGTACCTCAAAACAGACAGAAACTTCATTAATCTAAAAATTGTCCACTGTGTACCTGATTTGCTTCCATTCAAGTGCTTAATGAGTCTCAATTAAGATTTATTATGCAAATTAACCCCATTAACAGTCTATGGGGCAGGAGCTATGACAATATTTTGCTAATGGCACAATCTGTACCAATTAGAAAGGAAAACTTTCACAAGATCGGGTTTAGTGTGGGGCCTGAGGGAAAATAAAAAGTGTTTAACATTCTAAAATATATGTATTTTTTTATAATTTTGATTGAATATTTTATATAATATATATTTTTATTTGTTTTTTTTTGTTTTTTTTATAATATAACCCTAACCTAGACAGCACATCATTTATTAACTGAACATTTGCTGCAGATGTTTTAAGACTATATATATATTTCATAGATGTATGTAATTGTTTTTTGCTAGATTTTATAGCCACAAATAACAGCCTTGCAAAATTATCTCTAATTGGATGTATTTTTCATATTTACCAACTATGTGTCATCTTATTTTTACAAGCACTATATCAAATTTTAATTTCACATTATTAGTAAACCTTAGCCTTGACTAAGAGGCGTTTGAAAGGAATATTTAATTAAAGCATCTGTGGAAATCAAATTGATTAATGCACGCAATAATTGGATAGCTACAATACTTGCACAGATAAGAGTGCACACATTTGAAATCTTAAAGTCGTCCGTCTCCTCACTACTTCGCTGGCGAGTGTCCAAACAGTCATAAACCTCAGGCCTTTTTTTGTGTCTTCATTTAACATGGCCGCTGATGGCTTCCCGACAGCTTTATAGCTGACAAGTTTCATGGCACGTCATGCCGTGCAATTACACGGGAACTAATTTGATGAATCAACTCGATATTCCCGAGTCCTTGCTGGCCTTTCAGTCCATTTTCTACCTAGAGGTCAGCGGGAGCATGTCGCTGTAATGACTGCTCGTACAAATCTGTTTTTTTTAGTTTTTGTAGACAAAGATCAGGAGAGCGTGAGCATGATACGATATGCAAACACAATTGTTATTCATACTTATGTTGGAGGACCATTTTAGAGTAGATCGTTTGCATATTTTTGCATGTTTTAGAGTATTTTAGAGTGAATCATTTGCATATTTGTGCTCTTTAGTGAACATAACAAATAACAACAGTTAAGTGAATTTCTCCAAGCGCTAGGTGCTTGTTTCTCACTTTTTAATCACAGAAGGACAGAATTTTGTGTCCAAAGGCTGGTTAATTATAGCCAGCCACTCAAACCGCCATAGGCTTCTAACCTAGACAGCGCACCTTTTATTTATTTTTTGCCAAACAGATGTTTTAAGACTGTAAAACGTTGCTTTGATGCCCGAATAGCTCACATGTGTTCATCCCAATGCCACGTATGACTGTTTTGCAAACTAATTCCAAATTATAACGATGACGTCTCACATATTTTAGTGCCCTGATTGGAATCGCAAAGACGCCGGTTTTGATGGAGCGAGTCTGCCATAATAAAATGTCTTGTTTGTGTCCTTGCAGAGCTCTGAGTAGACGCCCGCACAAGCCGTGCCGTTCTTCTGAAACTAACAGCTTAATTGAAACTCATTAAACAGCACTGACAGCTTAGGTGTCCTTGCAGGATATAGAATAATTCAGTTGTACTTACAACTTGATTAAGAGAACCAGATGAACATATTAATGGTTGGAGGCGTTGTGCTGGTACAGGATTTAACAATGCAGCAGTGTGTGGATTTTGTTTTTTTGTTTTTTTTGTTTTTTTTTGGGCCGATGGTGAATGTTTAAACGCAGTGTGCCATGTTAAAATATCAACTTTTTTTTAAAAATTATTTAAAAAAAATTATACTGCCATTCAAAATTTGGGCTTGGTACAAGTGTTTTTGAACAGAGGCTCTTATGCTCAACAAGGCAGCGTTTATTTGATCAAAATACAGTAAAAACTGTAAAATTGTAAAATAATTTTACAATTTTAAATAACTGTTCTATATGAATATATTTTAATATCTAATATATATGTAAATATGAATTTTCAGCATCATTACTCCAGTCTTCAGTGTCACATGATCCTTCAGAAATCATTCAGAGATGCTGATTGATAAGTTCAATGTTGAAAACTGCTTAATATTTTTAAAATAATACTCAATATTTTAATTTATTTTTATGTAGGATTCTTGAATAGGACGTTCAAGAGAACAGCATTTATTTTAAATAGAACAAAAAGAATATAATCAGGGGTGCACATAAGTGGAAGGCAGGTGCGCATGTGCGACCAAAATAAAAAATGCGCTGTGTAAATTAGTTTAGACCACTCATTTGCGTACCGACATGGTTGACAGCTTTTACCATGCACATTACCATTTTAGATCGACAAACTGTAATACTGTATAAGATTTCTGTTCAAACTGAAACCATAAATCTAGGATATCCACTATATTTTCAAAGCACAATACAAAACATTTCATGACATTTCATTCCCTGACGCTCTTCAATCAGAAGCACTAAACCCGGCAGCGCATATACTTACTTGCCGCCATCCTGCCAAAATAAAAGCTTGCAGATTGTAAGTTTGAAAATGCTGAAAATTCATAAAAAAAAAAAAATATATATATATATATACACACACACACACACACATATATATATATATATATATATACACACATATACACACACATACACACACACACACACACACACACACACACATATATATATATATATATATATATATATATTTAATAAGTTTACTATAAAATAATTGTATTTTTATTTAATACTATTTAATACTTTTATTAAATATTATCACCCTTTATAATTTTATTTATTATTTTATTTAAATAATAAATAAAATTAAATAAATAAAGTGCAATAACATTATTATCACTATTATTATTTTTTTATAGTTATATTTAATTGGTCACACCATGTGCAGTGTGAGGACCAAACCAAATCTCCAGGTGCTCTTATAAGAATCATGCTGAAAAACTTATGTGCACCCCTGTTTATAATATTATATACAATATAATTCTATAGCTTGTGAATGATATTTCACCACATATCCAGCAATTACAGCTGCATTTATAGAAAGAAATGTCATCTGTATTTTTTGGGAGCAAATAACCAGGTATGTGTGCAAATGCACAGGCCTTGTTGGTTAGATAATTACAAATGATTCAGTGACACAGTGACAAAAGATTCAATACTTGACATGAGCCTGAAAAAAACACACATCCCGCATCGTCTCTGCTGGAAATGAACGGCAATAGGAATTTGCCAAGAACTGATGGCCCCTATAATGAGTGTATGACTAATATTGCAATTTAGCAAAAGAAAATAAATGTGAGCAAACCAGTGAAATTATGCAGCATCACACTCCGCTGTGAAGAAGAACTCTCTCTGCTAAAGATCCCAGCAAATGTAATTTCTCCTATTAATTGCTGTGCCCTCTTGAAACATTTTCCAACTTTGTGAAAGCCTCGATCATTTTCGCGAGGGTGAGAGGAATGAGTGTGATGGAGCTCCTTTTATCTTATTTTACAAGACTTCAAGTCAAATAGAAAGTTGAACTTCATGTGATTAGAAACTTGCTGAGGCTCGCAGTTCTTTCACTCTCCACAGACATGTTAATCGACATTATTAACATTAACTTTTCTGCTGCAATTCACACCTTTTTTACATTTAAAGGAATAGTTCAGTCAAAAAATGGAAATTCTTTTATTATTAATATAAGTCTGTATTTTCTTTTTCAGTAGGTGACAAAAGGAGAATTACTCGTCACTCAGCACTTCTCCATACAATGACATTTCATGGCAACAATGTCTGTCAAGCTCTAAAACCCCAATAAAACGGTGTTTTTGGACTGTATTCTAAATCTTATGAAGCTTTATGATCATCTTTATGATCGAGTTTATGTTAGATTCAGGCAAAATTTTCTCAGAGTAAGGAACAAACATTCTTCCATTAATGTTAATAGAACATTAAGTTAAAGTTATCTGGTCATTAATTATAAGGTTCAAAGAAAATTCTAAAGTTAAAAAAAAAAATTAAAGTTAAAAAATATATATTTAAAAAAAATTACTCTAAAGTAAAAAAAAAAGTTTTCAAAATGTTTGCAAGCTGATAAAATAGAATTAATTTTTAGAACATTTAAAATGTACGGTTTGAACGTTCAGAGAACTTTCTGAAATAAAGTTGAATAACTTAATGGAAACGTTAGCAAAACATTCTTGGAACATATTTCTGTTAGGTGGGTCTGTGGCAAATTTACAAAAATAATAATCGGCAGGCAATTATTATAGAATTCTCCTTATATGTCCTATGAAAAACAATGATTGGGCACTGTATTCTAAGTCTTAAGAAGCTTTACAATAACTTTGTGTGAGGCATAGGCTGAAGTATGTCATTTAATTTCATCAATCTAGTCATATGAACTAAGTTTATGGTGCTTTTATATACTTGACAGACAGACAATAATAATAAGAATAATTTATTTGTATCAAAAAGAGCTGCATAAAGATTCAGAATTTCTCCTTTAGTGTTCCATGAAAAAAAGTCATGTGGGTTTGGAACAACATGAGGGTGAATAAATAACGATAAAAATGTTGTTTTTGCGGTGAACTGTCCCTTTAAACCTTGCCTGTGTTTTAAAGTGTAAAAATTCCACTCGCGTCCTAAATGAATTCTAACACGGCACGCCAAGTCCACCGTATTATTGACATTACAAGTACATTTCCCCTTTGGCATGACTGAATTATACACAAACAGCTAATATTAACATTCAGATTCTCCCATAAAACTTTACGTGGTGCCTGTCGACCAAACAGCAAATCAAATCCCGCGCATCTGCTGGTATCTGTCAATACGCGCATTCCTGCAACATTTCGGCAGGCACAACGCACCCCTCACGATTTTGTAAATCTGAAAGGGGGGATTTCCTCAAAGAAGGGATTTATAGCTTCATGCCGGCTTCACATGATTGATAGCACACAGTGGAGCCTTTGTACAGGAAGACACATGCCTCACTGTGGGCCAACTGCATCTGTCTGAAACAAAACATGATGCCAGGCCTTCCTGAACGCTCTGTCTTGAGTCATCGCAAGAAGGTTCCAGTAACCTCCCTGTGGGTCTAGTGTGAAGTCGCTCGCTGGATGTGAAAGTCGCTGCTATCGGGATGTGAATGGAGAAATGCAGATGAGCTGCTCAGACCTTTGACTGTTAGCTCTCGTGGGGATCTGAACTCTGTTTCATTTGATTCACTGAGATTTGACTCATGTTTTGACTCACGAGTGGTTTATACATCCTGTGATTTGCTTGTTTTTGTACCTGTGTGGAAATGTTGGTGTTTCCAGTTACTAGATTGTAGGGGTGTAAAACAGTTCGGGAACTTGAGCATGAGTAGATGACTTGCTTTAAGTTCATACTTTAGTTTGGACTCAATATAATAATTTTATTTATGCTGTTTTAGAGTCAACATGAAATGTTGACTTTCAAACACCTCCATAATGGGTCTTTTTTTTTTTTTTTTTTTTTTTTTGAAACACTTCATATACTGAAATTTGTAATCTTGAAATAAAAGTGGTTTGGGGTGGAATTGTTTTAAATAATAATAATAATAATAATTATTATTATTATTATTATTATTATTGTTGCTGTTATATTTTATTGTTTATTTTTTGTTATTTTGGAATAATGTGCACATGAATCATGCACAAAAAGCCAGAAAAGGATAAATAATTATTATGAAAAATTTAATATTTATTATTATTATTATTATTATTATTATTAATAATATATAATATTATTTAATTTTATTTTTATCTTATTTTATTTTTAGTAGGATAAATGATTATGAAAAATTTAATATGTAATATTATTATTTATTTTATAATATTATATATTATTATTTACTTAAATTTATTTTTTAATCTTATTTTATTTTTAGTATTTATTTTTCTAATAATGTGGATGGATGAATCATGCACAAAAAATTATATATATATATATATATATATATATAAATAATTATTAATAATTAATGCAATTAAATATTTTAATCAATTGACAGCCCTAATTATTTCCAATTAACTTTCTATTTTTATTGGAAATATTTTGCATTATGAAAGTGTTTCAAGTGCCATTTCACATTGACTTTAAATGTTTAAAAACTCCTTGAACCATAATTCTGGCCGACATATTTTTGATGTTATTACTGGTAGCAGTAAATTTGAGGCTTTCAAGAGGTCAAAAAGGAACCCGCTTCAACTCGTAGCTGATCGAATCAGCATATAAATTACGAATGGATACAGATCCATCTCTCTCCTCCATCCCAGAATCCTTCCTTCAATGCGCTCATCTCCTTCCCCAGTGGTGTTTCACCTCTGTGTTTGGAGAGGTCTCACATCTGTCTCCCTGCCCTTCAGTCGGCTCACTTGACTTTCCCCTCCGAGGCGCACTGTTTAAAGATGTGCAGCTGCCTCACCGAGAGCCAGGATGGCCATCGTGGAGGCCTGTAGTTAGTCCGTCAGTGGCTGGCTTTGCTTGAGTGGATCCATGTGCGGCTGAGGCAGGGAGGCAGAGATCCTCGCTGGGATAAGCGCTTTAATACCTGCCATTACGCTGCCAGAGGGAGTCATTAGGAGCCAGCGGATCTTGTTGCAGATCACAGTCAAATGAACGCCGGCCCTCATTTTGGCCCGGACGACTCCCATCAGTGCTGCAATGAGACCCAGTGACCCTCGAGAGCCTGGCTCTGCTCTCCAAACGCATGCTTTTGTTTTTTGTCGTCGCTTCTCTGTTACTGTAGGTGTGTAATTTGTTAGTCGTGATTTATGATTTGGGAATTTTTTTTTGTCGTGCATTTTGGAAATTTATTGGAGTGTCTGAATGGGAAGCTCAATAGTCTTTTGGTTGAAATTGCTCCCATTCGTCATGATAGTGACACTTTAAGTTTGTTTTAATTTCTTCTTCAGTGTCAGTTTCTCAGACTGGATTTTCACATCCGGAAAGTTTTATAGCGTATTGATTTGCGGTTGCTAGGGTGTTCTGGGTGGTTGCTAGATTGTTAAATTTATATATGTGTATATATATATATATATATATATATATATATATACTATCTATCTATCGTTCTATCGTTCTATCTATCTATTTATCTATCTATCTATCTATCGCTCTGTCGTTCTATCGCTGTATCTATCGTTCCATCGTTCTGTTGTTCTCGTTTTATCGTTAAATTGTTCTATATTTTATATCTATTCCATCACTATAGACACTTTGATTTTGTATTTGAAAATTAGTTTTATACATTTAATTTCTTTTAAATTCTCAGATTTAGAAATATATATTTTTTGATATTTTAAGTTATTACTTTAAATACTTAGCATTTACTTTTATTTTTTAGTAGTTATTTTACTTCGGTTTTAGTTTTTGTTCTAATCATACTAATATGGATGATGAAGATCTGTGTCGTAACAGCAAAAGGGCTAAAACATGAATCTTGACACCTCCTTGACTTTGATATGGTGTCCGCAGGCCTTGCTGTCTCATTGGTCAACAGCACCCGGCAGGCGGTGTAGAGGTCAGACGCCTCTAGATGTGTAACACCAGGCTCATCTGAACACATTACTGTCCAGTACAGCATCAGTACCGCACACGTTATAGCCGAGAGCTCCTCTGTGATCGTGTGTGATTTTATTTTACATAGTTGGTGGAAATGTACTGCATTGTGTTTTTGCCTGCATGAGCGGCACGCTCCCGTGAGCTGGCAAGCGCCAGAGAATCGCAGAAATGTGGGCTATATTAGAGAGGGACTTCCTGGTGATCATACAGATACACACAACCATGTGCCAACCTGCTAGCAGATGGCATGAGAATGACGTCGCCTTCGTGGTCTACTTATACTACATCCATTTCCTGTCTGAGGCTTGAAGCTGATGTAACCAGACCAGGGATCTGATTAATTGAGTTTTCAAGGAATTTTTATAACATTGCAGATGTTCACATGCATGTAACATATGAAGCACAAATAAATATTATGCAAAACTACTCATTTAAAATAGACTAGTCTGTTGATAGTATTTTATTCTATTAAATGTCTAAATATTTAAATAAACTTTAAAAAAAACAAAAAAAAACAATGAACAAATATCTACAATGAACAATTTATGTATTTAGAAGAACAAAATATGTAACCAAATAAAGTGAAGAACAAAAATGTTTGCACTCATTTAGAGCTTTAATTTAGATATTCAGGAAGCTTATATATTTCTTTGTATCCTTCTTTCTTTGCAGCAATTTTTTTGTATTTTTAATAGAGTAGTAGCTATTGCAAAACGAGTACCCAATTAGTTAAATACTGATGCATATCTCTATAAAAATTGTAAGAACATTACTATACTATACTGTACTATAGTATACTATACTATACTATACTATACTAATATTTTCACTGTTAATATTTTGAATATATTTTTATATTTTCAGTTTTAATTTTACTTTATTTTTATTTTAGTAATTTTCTTGTCTGTCATTTTTATTAGATTTTTTTATAGCTTTAATTTTTTTAAACTTTTTTTTTATTATTTTATTTTATTTAAGTTTGAGTAATTTTAGTACTTTAACTTGAATGTATATACTATATACTACTAAACTATAATACTATACAATTATTATTACCATTAATATTTTGAATATATTTAATTTTTAGATTTTCAATTTTCATTAAAATTTTAGTTTTATTTTTTTATGTTAGTAACTCTTCTTATGTCATTTTTATTTTTATTTTATAGCTTTAATTTTGGATTTATTTTAGTTTATTTTTATTATTTTACTTTACTTAAGATTTAGTAATTTTATTACTTGAACTTGAACTTATTTCATTCAGTTAGGTGCCAATGCAACATGTTTAATTTGGTTTTTCAATGTTTTTTAAGTGTACTATATTTTTTTTTCAGCTTTATCTCAATTACCAAAACAATTTCAATTTTTTTTGTTGTTTCTAATTTATTTTATTAGAAATAAAATAAAAAAATGTTAAAATAAATATAAAAATATATATAAAATTATGTAATTATATTAATATATATTAGAATATTTATAAATATAGGTACAGAAATATTACATATATTTAAACATTATAAATTTTATATATATAAAAAAAAATATGTTGTTTGATTAGTCAATCATTTTGAACCATCCATTATAAGTATCAGATTTTATGCAGCAATTAGCTGTACCTAGTGACTTTATTAAACACTAAATCATGCTGTTGAGCTCTGTATGTCTTTGATTCACTGCAGATTGTTCTCGGAGTGCTTGTGTAACGTTTGACCCTCCGCTGGCCCCCGTGGCCCTGTTTTGCAAAGGCCCATGGGAGCTTCCTGAAGCCCTGATTCAGGTCTCATTGCTTCCTGTCTATTTTGCGTGAGCTGATCAATCACGGAGACGAATGTGTCTGTCACCGCACACGTGGCCGCCGCCGCACCTGCTCGATACCCCCGCGCTGAAACACTGCCATCTTAGCGGCTCTTGACAGATGTTCCCCACTTCAAAACATGTCTGCGCGTGTGCGTGTCTCCCGCTTGTGAAGGGGCAGTTAACCATACGCGTCTTCGAGAGGATATGTTTGCGTATTTAATTGAATTAATTACATGATATTAATCAAATGAATAGCATATATGAAGATCTTCTCGCATCTGTCGCTCCACAGGCCTCATTTTTTGCGCGATTTCTTTGTGCGTTCGCTCGTGTTTTCTCCTCACTGGCTGTATGTGGATGGGACGCAGGCGTGAAGTAACACACGGTGTCCAGATCCCTCCATCAGGGACCTCATCAGCCTCTGAATTTCCTTCCCCTCTCGCCTCAGGCATCCATATTCATTTCCTGTACTGATTTAGGCCCAATGAAGAAAGAAAGCTGGCTTCTCTTTCTCCCCCCCACCGGTCCTCCCTCCTGCCGCCCTGCGTGACAACACACTGTAATTGCATTGGATTAGTATGATAGTGTACACAGCCTGGGTCAAATACCTATTTGAGAGATCACGGCGCTATAGCGTTCATGCAATTCTTTGTTTACTCGCTGTGCATTCATTCAAACTCGCGTGCAGTTTTTGGCTGTGAGACAAAATAAGAACATAAATTATGGTCGCTTTGTTGAATGAAACAAAGAAAAACATTGATTGTGTTATAAATGCCACAACAATGAAAGTGAATTGAATTGTTTGTTTACAATATATCAAATTGTTAATGTATATTTCTAAACAAATGGTGCTGTAAAATGCAATAAATAAATAGATTGAGTTTGAGATTGACACAAAAATAAATTGTATCATAAATAGTACAAATTAAAATGTTTAATATTTTAGCAAATACAAAAAGCAACATTGACAAAAGTACAAACAAAAGCGAAATTTTGACTTAGCTAGTTAACCTTTCCAATTTTTTGTTACCTTATCACATTTATTGTGTAAAAAACAGCATTTTCTAAATAAAAGTTGAAAATGGAATAAATGCATTAATAAAGGTTGATTGTGTTTATTGACACAAGAAAATACATTACATTGTGTCATATTACATAAAGCAGAACGACAAATGACAGCAAAATCAACAGTTAACTTTAACATTACTAAATGTACACTCAAAAACTGGTTATGTCATATTACATTGTTGATTGTACGATAAAATTTTTTCAAAACAAATATAGTAAATGCATAAAAAAGCTCTGTTTGTTTGACACAAACTATGAAAAGCACAAGTACAAACAACAACTAAATGTTGACTTTATTCATTTTTTATTGTAGAATAAAAGCATAATTTGGCATAAATGTAAAATGGGCATAAATGCATAAATAACGGTCAATTATGTGTATTGACACAAGAAAAAACAATTGAATCGTATTATATTATGTTAACTTGTAATCATGAGTTAATGTTACAACAACTGAACACACACATTGACCGTAAGATATGAATGTCATCTAGTCAACAAATATTGTTGTGAAATTGCATAAAACCTAAGCTTAGTTTAACACAAGAAAAAAAAAGAAAAAAAAAATGAAATTGTATCATATTGTGAAAAAGCAAAAGGTTAAATTTTGACTTGGCTAGTTAGCTTTATTTAAATTTTTTTTAAGTTTTTTGTTTATGCCAACCAGATTTTTGTTGTAGAATAGAAACATAGCTTTATAAACAAATAAATGCATAAATAAAGGTTGAATTTGTGTAATGACACAAGAAAAAGTATTAAATTGTTAACCTTAAACACTTAAATCTGTTGTTTATGCCATAATCTCATTGATCAGAAGATAAAAAACATAATTTTCTAAACAAATATTGTTTCGAAATTAAGTAAATGCTTAAAAGTAAGCTCAGTTTGTTTGGCACAAAATACAAAAAATTTTATAGTAAAAAAGCACAAACAAAAGCTAAATGTTTAAAAAACAGTTGTTGTTGATCAGAAGAAATCTATACAGTCAGTCCTAAAAGTTAAAATATTTTCATGTTATGTAAAGCAGGAGTACAAAATACCAAGCTATTTAAAGTTACCTCACAATTTAGTTGTTTACACAGCATCACACTGGCAATCGGTGGACAAAAAGTGTATATTTGTAACGTTTCTTTCAGTAGCTGGTTTAAAAAGGAGCAATGTACATGTTGGTAATGTAATGTGCTATTACTATGTAGATTTTTGTGACGGATCCGTCTTTGATGTGTGCTTTTCTGGTGTCTGTCATCTCAAACAAAGAGGTGATGAGCCGCGCCATTGTCGGACGGGATGATATCGTTACATTAGCCGCACACACGAGAATCAAACCCCATGATTACGCTGGTGGGTGTAGCTTTTTGTTCTTCCAGGGGGGAGGAAATTGACGGTAATAAAAAAGAAGTCAGATGACTTAACTCTGTAATTACTGGCCTGTTTTCGTGATCCCGTATTCTATTTAAAAGCTAAATCTCAAATGGCTGCTACTTACCAGTTAAGATTAATCCCGCCATTAAACCTGGCGTTCAGAGAATGCAGACTCTCTCGAAAAAGGTCTGCAGGTGAGATGTAGCAAGTGTGGATGTACATTAGACTCTGGCTCTGTAAATCTTTCGGCTGTGTTCGACATCAAACACATGCACACACACACACTTACTCGGATAAAGTCACCTAAGGCTCAGATCATGAGTGCTAGGAATGTTCTACCGCCCACAGGCACATTGAATAGACAGATACTGCGGTTTGCAAACAGCCCACATTGATCATTATTCATGAAAGACAGTCATATGAAAGTTCTGCCTTATTTCTCTGTGTACAGAGACGGACGGCCCGCATAAAAGATGCAGTCAGACGCGCACACATGACCCTAAATGTCACAGAACGGGCGCGTGTGTTTATGTGGGCGGTTGGGTTTCACGCATGTGCGACTGTTTGTTTGTTTGTCTGCTGAAATTACAGCCTGACACTTGTCTTTGAATACAAATGCGAACGTGTGCTAAGTGCATATTTGTTTTTATGGGCATTTGAGTCCGTATGTTTACATGCTATAATGATTAAGTCCGTAATGAGGTGTGTTCGGTGCGCCGTTCGGCGGAATTCGGTGGGCCTGTGAGTAATTGACCCGTTTTGATAAACGCCTCTGAATGACACCGGCATAATTCACCCTAAAAGTTCGCACTGTCACCGGGATGAGCTAACTGTCTCGCGCAAATATATGGGTGCAATTTTCGAAATAGGTTTATGGCAATCCTTGGGAGAGGAGGGCGAGATAGTGATATTACTGACTTTATTACTCTAGCCGAACATCATTCGGCACCTTGCCCTTTTTGTACCTCCGTTTCTCTCTCTATCCCTGCTGTCAAGTAAGGCAAGGGCTTTGTAGTATCAGATAACCTGTTTTCTGGTCGTGGAGCTTGATGAATTGCGTTAAACGCAGGCCTCTGCAATAAGGGTCCGGCTGGCAGTTCGTATTTTTACATGCCCTGCTGACATTTTCACTGGCCCTGAGGCAGAAACGACAAGTTTAGATATTGTTTAGCAGCATATTTTTAAATTAGGTGTCAGGAGCAATATATATTTTTATTAAACATTAAGATTTCTATACAAGTGGAATTTACAACAGAACACTTGCACTTGTTATCATTAGTGAGCTATATGTTAGTTAACATGGATGGAAAATACTTCTGAAGCATTAATTAATCTTACTTAATGTTAATTCCAACATTTATTAATACCAGTGTTATTTTACTATGATTGAGATACTACTATAGTGTTGTTGTTTTTTTAAATTGTTAATGATTTTTTATTTTTATTTTTATATTTATTGTTTTCATTTTAATTTTAAAGTTTTAGTAATTTTGTTGCATATTTTAGTCATTTTTATTTGTCATATATTTTTATTTGTATATGTGACTATATAGTTTTTATTCAATGTAGTTATTTTAGTACATCTAGTTAAAATAAATGAAAATAAGAAATGTTGCCTTCGCAACTAGCTCCTAAATAACTAGCTAACTAGGGCCTGGTTTCACAGATTGGGCTTAGATTAAGCCAGGATTAGGCCATAGTTCAATTAGGATATTTAAGTAATTTTTATAAACGTGCCTTAGAAAACTACATTACTGGTGTGTGTCTTGAGACAAAACAAAGGCACTAATATATTTTAAGATCAGTCAGTGCAAGTTTCTTACAGTTTAAACAGCTCAGACTTACATTTTAGTCTGTGAAACCAGGGGTAAGTTTATTTTTTTTTTATTTCAGTTAAGGTTTATTTAATTTAATTTTTTAGTAACTTTTTTATGGTTTTAATTTTTAATTTTAGTTTTAGTTAACCATAATAATAATAATAATAATAATAATAATAATAATAATAATAAAAACATTGAAAGTCATATCTGTTAATATTATTTAATGAACACAGCTAACATGAATAACAATAATTGCATTTTTATTAACTTTAACGAAGATTCATAAATACTGTAACAAATGAATTGCTTATGGTTAGTTAATTTAAAAAGACAAATTTACAAAAAATAAATATTTTATTATCAAAATGTAAAATTAAATATTTTTAAATGGTTAACAATTAGCAATAATTAATAAATCAAATTAATTAAAAATCTGTTAATATCAAATCAGATGTGGCATAAATGTATTGAATCACAAAGAAAAAATAAATTGCATTTACTATGTTAAATCTTTGACCACTTTTGTTGACTTTTGAGTTTATTCCTGTGCTGTATATATGGGTGTTTTTGGTCATTTGCATTATGTCTTATTGTTTTTTTCAGTGCCTCACTCCGTGAGCACTGCATTTTTTAAGACATCTGAGCAATTAAAACCTTTTTTTAAGGCAAACAATTCTGACAGCCGGCCTGAACCTCACTCACACTGACCTCATCCGGCCATTTTTATTGTCGAAGCCTGTAAATGTTATTAGTCACATTAGGTGTGGCACAGTATTGCTGTTATATCATCTATTTTTAGTGTTGTTTTCACAAATTGCTACGTCTCTCTGGTATTTTCAGCAGAAAGCTTGATGCACAACATATTTTCATCAACTGTCATGACAGTCTAGTCTTTTGTTACATTAGGATAATTAGACATTTTCGGTATCAGTATCATTATTATCAGCTTTTTATGCAAATCAAGTGCAATTATGTTTTCTATTTGAACTTTTCTCTGTTGTGTTTGTTTTTGGGGTTGTCTGTCAGACCTGTCCTGGATCAGGTTGGTAACCCTTACACAAAAACATACGGGGCGGCCTATACGGTTGCGATATACAGGGTCTCTATAATGCATGCCTTTAAATAGATGCGGACAAAAGAATCACTGTTGCAATGCCATCCAGCTCTGATCCCACAAAACCTTGGACCACTCCCTTCTTGGCTCCCAGTGAATACTTCCCTTTAGCGCCGTGATCAGTGTCGACTGAAAAAGTTCCTTATTCTGCACGACTGAAGGCTTGTGGGCTGGGAATGGGCTCTGCTGACTGGCAGCAATCAATCATAAAGCAGGAACAGGCTAATGAAGAAGACCATAGTTTATTAAAGGGCTTGTGGGGAAGATATTACTGCAGGTCCCGGATTTAGCTGAGGATACACACACAGGCGGCTACTGTAAAGCTACAGAGGTGTTTACCCAACACTGCCGTCCATTATGTGACCCGCTCGTGAATATGACCCATTTACAAAGGCACATTCACCGTGCACCATAGAAAAAGGACATTAGTGGATAAATAGGGTCCGAGGTGACATTCACGCCATGGTGAAATGCATTAGCCAACAGGTTTTAGGCTGCAAGATTAGCTTTGCAACGTTTGCCTGAATTACAGCTGGTTTGATTGATTTTCATTCGCTAAACCCGTGAAGAGCATTGTCTACAACACAAACAGACCAGATTTTCTTTTTTTTGTTGAAAGTGCAGATGAAACAAAGCTCAAATAAATAATAATTAATTAAAAAATGTAATTATAATGTAATTTTAAATAGCATAAAAAATTCTTAACAGTAGCTTTGTTTATTTATTTATAATTGAACTTTTATTAATCAAGGATGCTTTAAACTGATCAAAAGTGACAGTAAAGACATTTATATTACAGATGAAAAAGCGCATAATAAATTAATAAAAAATAATGAAAATAAATTAATATATAAAATAAATAACTAAATAATATAAAATAAATAAATAAATACATAAATATATTTAAGATAATTAATCATTTATATATGTGTCTGTTATATACTTATTTATTTGATTTATTTATGTATGTTTTATAGAAACTTTATTTTTGTTATATAAAAATGTATAAAATACTTTCATCAATGATGCTTTAAACTGACCAAAAGTAACAGTAAATACATTTACATTGTTACAGATGTACACAGTTTTGCAGTATTACAGTCTGCAAAAATATTAAGCAGCACAACTGTTTTCAGCATTAATAATAATAATCAGAAATGTTTCTTGAGCAGCAAATCAGCATATTAGAATGGTTTCTGAAGGATCATGTGACTCGAAGACAGGAGTAATGATGCTGAAAATTCAGCTTTGATCACAGGAATAAATTACGTTTTAAAATATATTCACATAGAAAGCAGTTATTTTAAATTGTAATAATATTTCACAATATTACTATTTTTACTGTATTTTTTGTTTTTTAAATTAAATAAATGCAGCCTTGGTGAAACATCTTTTAAAACATTTTAAAAAATCTTACCGACCCCCAGCTTTTGAATGAAGGTGTATGGATAATATATATTTATTAGATTTTAACTTCTTGAATTAAACATTTCATAACATCAATGTCAATGTCAGACCCAAATACATACAAACTGAGATCAAAAATCTGAAAATATTGTCACATAGCTAAAAAAGTTTACTGCCCAGCCATAGCTTAACTAAAAGGTAAACAAAAGTGGTCAGGAAATGACCCTGCGAGACGCAAAATCATATTTCAGGTTGAGTTAACAACAGTTCACTCATTAAATCACTGGGCTGGGTCAGATGATTCAGATCCATAATTCAGTGTGGGAGGAGGATGTTGACGGTTAACAGTGAGCGCTTCTTGAGAAAGAAAGGTGAGATTCCTCAGACGAGGGGGCACACTGAGAGTTTAAAAGACAAATGAGCAGCGAGGGAGTGAAAAATGCAAAGCAGATGTTTTTTAGCCATTTTTTTAATGGCAGTGAAACATTACTGATGCCATTACTGAGCTCTTTTATGGCTTCTTTTAATCCTTCCTCCCGCCTGAGGAAAGGAACCCCTTGTGGTGCAAAGCAGCCTCTTTGCTTTAGAGCGACAATTTGAAGCCATTTCCAATTCATTTCCTAATCTGCCACGAGGCTTTGCAGGGCTTCCTTTGCAATTATTATTTCTCTGAGAGACACAAAAAAGGCAGAAAAGTGGAAAGGCGCTCCTTCTTTCAGGTAAATTTATTGTAATCCTTCGGATGCGTATTTCTCAGAGTCATCGCTCGCCATGACGCAAATATGGCTCACTCACTCATTTCCTTTTTTATTTACAAAATTATAAACACAGATGCCGAGGCTCCCACACTCCCTCAGAAGAGCAGAGTTTGCAACGAGAACTTTTCTTTGTAGTTACGTAGCATCCATCTGATCTGGGTTGTGAAAAAATGTTATTCATGATTCATGTTATTCATATATTTATATATATATATATATATATATATATATATACTAGCGCTTAAAAGTTTGGGATCAGTAAGATTTTTAATTTTTTTTAAGGGAGTCTCTTCAGCTCATCAAGGCTGTATTTATTCGATCAAAAATACAGAAAAAACAGTAATATTGTGAAATCTTATTGCAATTTCTAATATTGGTTTCCTATTTTAATATACTTTAAAATATAATTTATTTCTGTGACACAATGCTGAACTTTCAGCATCATTACTCTGGTTTTCAGTGTCACATGATCCTTCAGAAATCATTCTAATATGCTGATTTATTATGAGTGTTGAAACTGTTCTGCTGCTTCATATTGTTTTTTGGAACGTGATGCTTTTTTCTTTGATTCTTTGATGAATACAAAGTTAAAAAGAGCAGCATTTGTTCAAAATAGAAATCTTTTCTTACAATATAAGTCTTTACTATGACTTTTTATTCATTTAACACATTCCTCCTGAATAAAAGTATTAATTTCTTTAAAAAAGAAAAAAAGAAAAAATGTGCTGAACCCAAACTTTTGAATTGCATTGTATATTGTAACACGGAATTTATTTTTTAAATAAATGCTGTTCTTTTTAACTTTTTATTAATCAGAGAATCCTAAAAAAAATATCACAGGTGCCAAAAAAAAATATGAAGCAGCACAACGGTTTCCAACATTGATTATAAATCAGCATATCAGAATGATTTCTGAAGGATCATGTGACACTGAAGACTGGAGTAATGATGCTGAAAATTCAGCTTTGATCACAGAAATCAATTACATTTTAAAGTATATTAAAATAGAAAAGTTATTTTAAATTGCAAAAATATATGTATTTTTGATCAAATAGATACAGCCTTGATGAGCAGAAGAAACTTCTTAAAAAAAAAAGGTTAAACATCTTACTGATCCCAAACTTTTGAGAGGCATTGTGTGTGTGTGTGTGTGTGTATATATATATATATATATATATATGTATGTATGTGTGTGTGTGTGTGTGTGTGTGTGTGTGTGTGTGTGTATGTATGTATGTATATATAATGTGTGTGTGTGTGTGTGTGTGTGTGTATATATATATATATATATTAGGGGTGTAACGATACGCGTATTCGTATTGAACCGTTCGGTACGAGGCTTTCGGTTCGGTACGCATTACAAACCGAACGATTCGTTGGACTAATCCTATTACATTTGGAAAATAAAAGCTTAAAGTGTGTGAAATATCAGTGCCACTGCGCTCAACACCACAGTCCAAACGACATAACAGGCAACGTGCTGTCTGCCCCGTGGTAACCTCCCCTTGCTGGGGTGCGTCAAAAGACGATGATCTTGTATCGACGATAGCCAGAGATATTGTCAAAAACATCAATTATTGGCAATCTTAAGAGGATTTGGCATTTCCAATTAATGTAGGCCTGTTACATTCTTATTTTTATTAGGCCAATTATTATTATGAAGTTACTTTTATTATTAAATTAAAAGTACAATTAATTTGCCCCGCAATAATTAACGCATAACTGACGCGCTGCGAGGATAAGATTGGGGTATATTTACTCCTCAATTAAAATGTTTTTAAAAAAGGTCTTTTAAAACAGGTCTATTAGGCTATAGGCTACCTACAATGAATTATAGTCCTATAATTAATATATTAACACTGTAGTCATCAATAAAAATCAATGAAATAAAAAGCTTTTATTTCAAGCACCGACTTTCAAAAACAACCTGTTTAACACGAAATACGCTTCTTATTTTTTTTTTTCAGTACGGGCCACAAGAGAAATATAAAGGAAATAAATTAAAACAGCTATAGGCTATACCGTTATCAGCATGTTGAAGTAGATTCGTCTCTCTTTGTCTCTGAGAGAATATGCGGCGTCAGATGCCGAAAGCTTCGTCATTACTCCGTCATTCCATTTTTACTTTCACTTTCTGCTTATAGTGAATTGACTGAGATTAAGATGTTCACCGGCATAAATCTTGCGCAAAGTTTGCACGTGTGCAAATCTTGGTGCAAACGCGTGCTTGTGTGATATCCATTGGCTCGCCTTCATGGTTTAAAACAGAAATATTTCCAACATTGCGACATAACCAATTGCCCCGCCCCTCGTATCGAAAACGTACTGAACTGTGACACCACTGTCGTATCGAACCGAACCGTGAATTCTGTGAACCGTTACACCCCTAATATATATATATATATATATATATATATATATATATATATATAAAATAAAGTACATGAATTATATATATGTATAATAGATTTAGATTATGTATAAAAAAGTATCGTTTGACAATATTCAGTATCTGCATTTAATTATATATAAAAATTTTAATAAATATATATAAATAATGTATCCTTTTGACAATATTCAATATTTGCATTTAGATTATATAATTTAAATAATATATTTATTATATATTATATAAAATATATACTATAATATATAATAAAATTATATAAAATACTTAAATTATATATGTAATCTATCTATCTATTTGTCTGTCTGTCTGTCTGTCTGTCTATCTATATAAAAGTACTTAATTATATAAATAATAAATTAATAAAATATACATAATATAATAAGTATAATATTGTCTGTCTGTCTGTCTGTCTATCTATATAAAAGTACTTAATTATATAAATAATAAATTAATAAAATATACATAATATAATAAGTATAATATTAAATAATATATTAACAATACTATTTAATCATATAAATTAATTAAAAAAAATGACAAATTATATAAATAATATAAATTGTTTATACAATATAAATAATATTTAATAATATAATTTACTAAATGCTAAACAGATGCCGAGGCTCCCACGCTCCCTCAGTAGAGCAGAGTTAGCAACAGGAACTTTTCTCGGTAGTTTTGACGCATCCATCTTTCAGCGGGTTGTGTCCAGATTTGTTGGACGGGTCAGTGAATCACTGCGTGTATATGAAACACCCACGCCACTCCAATCCCAGCATCTGTCCAGAAACAATCGCGCTTTCCCAAAGGAAACGAGAGATGCGTTTAAATAACGAGGGCTCCATACCGCCATTAAACGCTGATTGTAAAATGTGTGGCCAGGTGCTTCAGGAGTAGCAGATCAGCATGATGGGTTGCCGGCGGTGAGTTGTGTCTGCTGCCTGCATTAGACTTGTCCTATAAAGCTCACAGGAGCACTTCCAAGGGTCTGGGCTGGGGCCGAAATTGAGAAGATGAACTGGAAGTCTCCATCTCTGCGTCCAGCTTGCAGTATATCACCGTGATGGCAGCCGCATGGGCGTGTGTGCAAATGCGCCGCTCATAAATATCCCCCCCCCCCCCCCCCCCCCCCCCCTCCAATAGGGGCCACTCTGATGGTGAAGGCGAAGGGATGTCGCTGTCGGAGTGATTGAATGCTCGCGGCACAGGCCCGGTCTGGGAGGCCCTCCGCTGAACGCTGGCCTGGGGCTCTTCTAGCACTGATGCACCGCATCGCTGTTTGTTTGTTTGTCAGGTTTCATCTCCATTAATTATCCTTCCAAAAACCTTTATGATATAGAATAGCCGTGAAGTGTTGGGTTGGAGGAAGTGTTTGCATATTCATATTTTTGCAGTGCTTCAGCTGGTGATAAAATTTAAGCAACATCGTAAATTATTATGAACTGTTAACACAGTGAACCTTTGATTCACTTCATTTTTGTGAATCGATTCAAAAGTCATTTGTTTGCACATTATTTAAAAAATTATTTTCAAAAAATTGCTAAAAAAATTAATAATTATAAAAATGCATTTATTATATAGTCATGTTTTAGTGTATTGTAAATGTCCTATACATAATGTGTTATCTTAAATCTTATCTTATATAGAAAACACATGCATGTATATATTTAAGAAAAATATGTTTATATATTAAATACACTTAAAATACTTATATATAAAATATAATAATGTAAATGTATATACATGTAAATATTTTCAAAATATATACTGTGTGTGTATTAATATATACATAATAAATAAACAGTTCACGCATATATTATGTAAACAAAAACCCATTTTTCGATGCGATTAATCGCGATTAATCGTTTGACACAAATAAATATCTCTCTATATATATATATATATATATATATATATATATATGTGTGTGTGTGTGTGTGTGTGTGTGTGTGTGTGTATACAAAGAATCCTAATCTTAGTATATATCAACATAAATATTGAGAGATATATTGAATATTTCCAAAAGGCTGTCAGGCGTTATATAGCACTAGCTGTTTGATGGCTAGTATACCAAACAGGAAGTTATTTTAAACGCATATTTAGAACAGTAAAGTATGTACTTATGGAAATGGAGTCAAATCGTGTCATTATGTTTTAGACAGGGCATCTCTCTTCTTTTTTCATTTTCTTTCTCCCACATACACAGTCTCTATCCTTTCTCATACACAAACATTGTAGATAATAATACCAGTAATTAGCTTCAGTTGCTTTATTATAATTGGGGGCAAGGGGGGTTATTCATTATTGATATTCATTATTCATATTCTGAGATTTTTTCCCCCCGTAATTGCATACTTACACATCACTCAAGCCTTCGTGCGAATTTCCTTTTTTAACATTCTTTACCGTTTATTTCACCAGCGCTCGTGTTGTTTTTTTGGGGTATTTTTTAGTCACTGGAAGGTCCAATATCTCCTCGCAGGTCGACGTTGCTCTTGAAAACTGCTGTCTTTTTTCCTTTTTGGGTCCACGGCTGTCTCTTCCCTCATATGACCGAGCTTTGACACTGTCCAGGTCCGCCCTAGTTGGCAAAAGAACGAGCGATAGAGAAAGGGAGAGTTTATTTCCTGTTCTTGTGAATCATATATCAGTACAATTCCCCTCTGTGCTGTTTGGCAACAGCGGAATGACGGGTGTCATTTATCATACGGACTGAAAGAGGCTGTGGGAAAAGGGATTTGAATTCTTTCAGAGGTGTGTAGATTCTCCTTATTGGAGGATCATTAAATGGAGGGGGTTTTTCAGCAGGGGGATATGAGGGACTCCTGGAGCTTTTTTCCCCGTGTGCTTAAGAACTGGCTGCGTCAATCCCTCACTGTCTTAAATTGAGGATTTAAAGCACTCCGGTGGGTTTGTGAGGTGCAGAAATGGGTAGAAATGCTTTTGGTGCGATTTGTATCTCCCAGCTACGTGCGAGTTTAGTAACAAGTCTGCAAATCATCTCTAATATGTCGTCCATGAATGCCAATCGGCGTTAATGCATTTTTATTTGTGCGTCTTGCTAAGGAAAGCATCGCTATTGCATACTCGGGGTTAGGGATTTGAACAAACCCCATACCATATGTAGAAAACCCGGGTGCGCAACTCATCCTCCATCTTTTCTGCTAGGCTTGTTTGAGCATTGCTTTTCTAAGAGATCAGACTTGCCATTTTTATCTGGCAAACGTTAAAATGCGCAAAAAAACACAAAAAAACAAAACAAGCAAGTATATCATATCTTGGTGGGTGGGCTCTTTTGACTTATGAAACTCAGCAACCACCTAACAACCACTCTAGCAACGCACAGAAACATGCAAACAACCAGTCAGAACACCTTAGTGATTAGCAACATCCTACACTAAAAATATGGTGTAGTATTTACATTAAAACAATCAAAGTTTCACTAAGAAAGTGCTTGTAAATTTTACATGTAATTAAAAAAAAAAAAAAGTAACATCAAATTTAGCATGGAATTTTGAAGTAGAAAAACTTAAAGTTGAAACGCTTACTGCAGTAATCTTTGTTTTATTTACTACAATGTAGTATTTTGCCAAAATGTGTATGAATTTTAAAAAAAATTGACGTAGAAACAATTTTCACTCTTAATTTGCAAATAAATTTCACAATTAATTACAAAGAAAAGACAAGTAACACAAATTAAAAATATAATCTAATACTCTTTTTTCAAATTTACAAATTCAAATAAAAAATTTTATAGCATAACATCATGTCATTAAATTTGTATGGAATAAATTTCACAAATAATTACAAAGAAATGACAAGTAACAAGAAAGTTTGAATAATAAAGACTAAAATATTATTTTCCTATAAAAACATACTCCAAAAAAAATGTTTTATTTACACCTTTGAAAAATATATTTTTTACAGCAAAGTATTTTGGCATTAAATTTTGAAAAAAAAAAAAAAAATTGCAGAAAATCTTTCTTCAGAAATTGCTTGGAATTACTAGCAATTACTGCACTAATCTGTTTTATTTACAGCATTTTTTTACAGCATGAAATTGTACTTCTAAAGTCTTTAGACTGAAAGTCTAAAGTAGTATTTTCTTGTAAAACGTTCTCCAATATATACATATTTTTTTATTTACAACTTCAAAAAATCATTTTTACAGTGTGGCCTTGCACCACTCATATTTTCTCTATAAAATCTAGTTTAAGTCTTGTTATTTAAATACAATCTTTTATACAAATATAATCATCTTGGTACTGTCAGGTTTACAGCAAATACACATTTTTGCTGTCTTCTAAGCTTTGCTATCAATGGAAAAGCAACATTCGCTCTTAATCAAATACAGCGTTGCCAATCAAGCTCAGCACCTGTCACGAAGACTGCCGATTTTGACGTTTCATAAGCATTGATCACATAAAGTGATTGTTCAAAGACAAGGTTGTGATAGCTCACAGTGTTGTGCTTGTGTTTTTTTACCCACATGAGACAAAACACCACCTCTACCTCCCATTGTGGTGTACAAGTGTAAACCCAAGAGTCTCGTGATCGCACAAACAAATCACACCCAGCAGGGGTCTGGCTACCCTTGTCAGGCTTTCTTTCTCACCACCTCATTCATGTTGTGTTTGGGGGAGGGCAGACGGGGATCTGGCTTACCCAGAGTGTTTTTTATTTGCTGAAATGATCAGGATTGGGTGTAGGGATTGAATCAGGAAACCCCGATCTCTCTCTCTCTCTCTCTCTCTCTCTCTCTCTCTGCATGCAGCTCCTAATTGTGGCTGGTATGCTGTCAGGTTCAGGGCCGCATACTGTACTCAGAATCAGAGGTTCCTCAGGGGTAAGTGGAAATATTAGACGGTCTCCGCAGCTTAGGAGGTCTCAGCTGGGCGTTACAGGAATAAAGAGACATCAAGTGAGAATCAACCACCGGCGAGTGAAGCGTGTTCAGAAGGAAGGGTTGAAGAATGACGTCCTACTCAGATCCATTATAATGACTTCAAAATGAGATGAGAGCTTATCAAACATCAGGATATTCATAGATAGATAAATGAGAAATCATTTGTCATTGCATCCTATAAATAAAATACAAACTAATCAGTGTTGAGGAAACCATTTTGAAAGTGAAGCCTGACAAGTTAGCTACTCAAAACAAAGTCATACATATATTATTGTATAATTATTATTTTGTATATTTAATTATTGTAGTGTTTTTTATTTATTTTATTTTTTTGCACAACTATTAGTTGTTTGTTAGAAAGCAAACAACAGTGGATAGGCCACACAATTAAAAACAGTTGAGATTCTGAAAAATGCTGTTTAGTTAGTAGTGTTGTTCATTTTAGTTAGTTACTCGCCAATGCTGAAACTAATGAATGTAATGTTGCCTAAACAGCTCATTAGATCTGTCCTTTGATTACTGTTGTTTACATATGCAGCATCTGTAAGTATCTCCCATCAAAGAACCCACGCCAGAAAGCGTAACTAACCCACTTGAAGCCCTCGCTCTGTATCTCTTCAGATTTGGTGTGTACGTTGACATTGTTTTACCAACTCATCCAAATGTGTAATTGCAATTATAGTCCCTTGATGACTCCCCAAGGGGTGCATGATTGCAATTAGAAAGAGAAAATGTTAATTAATTAAGCTACTCAAAGAGAAGAGCAGGATTGGTTTAACTGTGGATGTCTGACCAGAGGACACCTTGGGGAATTAACTCCACTGTTTAGATGTAGATATCTCACAGCTGTTTTAGTCAAGAGTATGTACAGTATATGCATATATTGTTAATTCGTGACTTATGGACAGAATGCAAGATTTCAGTGCTGTTGCTGGGTAATACAAACCAATTAATGAGGTTTCATTTGAATACAATGATAAAACATAGACGACAGCTATTTCATTGTTATGCCCTTTAGCATACTGAAAAGCTAAGGGCCTAAAACTTGTTTCTTCTAGACACAGCAGTTCATTGGGTTATTAGGCTGGGTCTCAGCAGAAACAGTCATTTAGATTGTGACCATTGTCTGTGATTGATGACTCAACCTTTAGTTGCTGAGCTGGTATGTTTGTTCCTGTGTAATTGTCTTCCAGATGGCTAGGCTAAGTGTTCGTTAACACGTTTATGGTGGCATTGTTAAAATTGATGGCTTGGATGGTCGGTTTTCAAAAGATGTAGTACACCAGACCATCGTCCAAACAGTTGAGACTATAAAAAAACACACAGAGGACTGTCTTTTGTCTGAGCTGCAGCATTTTTAGTTTTTCCTCTCTTGATAGTCTCACGGGGATCCTGGGGCCTCGTTTATAAAACACACTTGATCCTGAATTCTGTGAATGTGGTACCACAAGGCTCACTACTAGGACCGTTGTTTTTCACCCTGTACATTCTATCACAGATATCATTAAGATATCATTAAGAAACATGGAGTTGTTTTCACTGTTACACAGACAATACTCAGCTCAATATTTCTTTGAGGCACAATGACACATACCAATTAAATCGCATTTGAAGTGATATTTTTTCCTTTGTATTTTTGTAGCCATTTTGTACATTAACTTGATTTTACAATTATTTGCCTTTAATAAAAGTGGGATATATTTAGGATATTTTTTGCAGACATTGTATTCATATTAAGATCATTCTATGCTAATCTAAACTCCCAGGTTTGCAGACTTCCTTAAAATCCCATAATGCATTATAATTCCGCCATTTCAAACAAGTCATCTCTTTACATTTTTCTTGCAAAAGTCATGTTTTTGTAAACTTCGTTCCCATAAAGAGCCTTAAAGGTGGTTTGAAAAATGTTAAGAAATGTGTTTTGTGGGCCTCTCACTGAACCCTCAGCCGGAGAGAATCTGAGAGATCGGAGGGGAAAATGGATATAGGTGGCAGTGCTAGTCATCAATCATGGTCCCTCAAGAGAAGGTGCAGCTAAAACTGGACTGAAGTGCTATCTGTCAGCTGCTGCGATTTAGACGGTGCTGTTCAGCCCGGGCCCATATCGCTCCACCATCAGCTCACAGCAGCATAAACTGCCATGTAAACACAGGCAGGTGCTAGCCTTGCGCGCAACCTACATACACTTACAGAAGGTCATAATTGTACTGCTAGCTTTCATAGGGAGTATTTCACTTTTATGCTTGTCAAAGGTTTGTCATAACTTTAACTCAGTATACAACATAAATTATAATAAAATAAATATACATAGATTACAATCTATAAAATCGAACTGGGCTTAATGTTTGTTGAAAGAAAATGTACCTATCGTAGCAAAGATGCTAGTAGCCAAAGAGCTGCTGCTGTGGCACTATGATAAACACAAGGTTTGTCATAACTTTAGCACCATATACTATACAAAAGCACATAGTAAAAAAAATGAATAAATAAATAAAATCCAGCTGGACACAATGTGTGCATAATGTTCACTAGCTGCTATAAACACAAGGTATCATAACTTCAGCATAGTAGAAGAGGCTAGATTACAATTACAATTTATAAAATTGACATGGGGCTTGATGTTTGTTGAAAGAAATCCTCCTAAAACTTTTGAAAATATATCTATCGTAGCAATGAAGCTAGTAGGCAAAGAGCTGCTGTGGTGCTAGCTAGTTTGTCACAAGGTTTGTCATAACTTCAGCACAGTATACTAAAGAAAAGTGGCTAGATAAAAAATTAAAAGCCATAAACTCAGACTGTTGAGGACAGGATGGCCGGTTTACAAACTTCAGGGAAAATATATGCTACCATTAGCTTTGTCTCACTGTTGAATAAAGCCACCAGGCGCTTCTCCCCTGATGTCAGGCAGCAGCTGTCGATAGCTCTCAAGATGGATAGCCATTCTGCATGCCTATTGATTCGGCACAGGCCACAGATATAAGTATCATTTGTCATTTCTGGAATGATATGGAGTCCTAGTTAAAACCCAGAGAGGGGATATGGCCGTGCCTGGAGGGAAAGGGGGGGGTGGGGGGTAGAGGAGCAGGTTGTCGGACTCTTTTGATGAATGGCTCTACAGCTTTTTGGTTCTGTCTGGGAAAGAAGGGGGCCATTTAAGCAGCTATTTGCTTTCACTGCATTCCAAGAACAACAAGACAGCAAGTCCAGAGGCCTGAGCCACCACCGCTGCAAACAGGGTGGTCTGACCCAGTGTGCAGGGGAGAGGGTGGGATCCGCGCTGTAGCAAGTGCGTGGGTAGGCGAGGACCGAACAAGACTGCGGTCTCATTATGACTTCCTCTGCTGATCTGAGGTTGATAAACCTCAGGGTTAAATTCAGGTTGAGTATACGTCAATTTGACACTCGCATCATTTTGACGTTGAAGCACTTTTACCTTCCAGAATGGTATTTACATTCCATAGACATCAATTAATATTCCGCCTTCGTTAGTGGGCTCTGCCGAGAGGTCCGTGACAAACAAATAAAACGAATGTTTGCTCATCAAACACAGAGCAGCTCCATAGAATCCCCCGGTGACTTTGCTTTGATTATGTTGTGCGTTTGGGAGGCCAGCCAACAAGAGAGCGGACTTCATTATTGTATGGATCATCTTTTAAGACCATTTAAGATCACAGGGCCCCGAGTCGAGTAAATACTCCAAGACAAAGAGACTCTCTCAAGTTTATTGAGTTTCTTGGTGCGTTCGCATCACAGTATGCAATTCCTCATACGTTCATCTTTGTCGAGATACAAGGACGCATTCTTTTTTTGATAGAATCAAATTCGAGTTATGTCACTGCTGGTTGCCGACAGCAGATGGATAGAAAAATGTGGCACTAAACCTGGAAACCTTCAAACAGAGGAATGACATGTAATTACTTCAGGTGTCCATCAAGCTATGTTTGAAAATGTCAGCATGGGATCCGACATGATAGATTTACAACTTCAGAATCCCATGAAGAATAATTACCAGATTGAATACCCAGAGCCAGACTTTATGGTTGGTGCAACGCTTCCTTGTTTTTCTCTACCTCTCACTAGGCCCCGAATAGTGTGTGTGCCACAGTATTGCACCACAGGAGCACTATTGTTGTCGCAATTTCTTTTCGGAACCGCCAAAATGTCATCGTCCAGCTGGAGGGACATTTTTGTGTCTCTTAGTATGCTCACAACACACACACTTGAACAAATTCCCACAGAGCCACAGTGTAAGGTTACAGTCTCAGGCACGACTTGCACTAAGTGGCCAAGTCAGAAGGAGGTCTGGCCTCTGACGTAAGGCCCACGTCCATGTCTTTTGAAGCACTGACAGCTGAGGACAGTGACATAAGAAGCAGGAAAAGAAGCATCTGAGATATCAATGCCTCATTGTTCGCCTGGCTGGACGTTTAGACTCACATCCAGCGATGATGAGTCAAAGCCATGGCAGTACCGTCAAGTCCACCCTCAATAAAATCCTTAACAATGCAGCCATCCAAAGGAGGGATGTAAGTAAGTAGTCAGTGAGTAGCACTTTTACACACAGCGATTCGAATTTTAAGTTTCACTTTTGGTTGCATGACACACTTTTGATGTAGGCATCTGTTAAATCAGTAAGAATTTCTGAGAAGTCCAGTTGCGTTTTTGGATGTCTAAATCTTTCTATCCCTGCATCTGTCCATCTATCCAAATGGTGCTCAACCCTGCTTTCCACACACTCAAAACATGTTATGTATTCATATCTATCAAATGCTCTGCTTTGCTATATTATAGAAGTAAAATAATAAGGCAAATTCCTTGTGGGACTTGAACCAACAACCTTCTTTTCACTGGCCCTGAGTTTTAGCTGCTACGCCACACTCCCCGCAGGGAGGTCACGTAGTGTGTTCGCTAAATGCAGCGACCGAACAGCATTTAGTTGGGTCCCAGGGTCTTGCACTTCACCTCTTTCCTGTCTCTGCAACCGTCTCCATCTTGTTCCAGGCTATGTATAACAGCAGAATACCGTTTGCGCTTGGATCCCCTCGGAGAAGTAGTGCATGAATTGATCCCATCCTCCCTCTCTAATGCCTCTTTCCTCGAACGGAACAAACAGGCGGCGCGTGCGTGCCGCCCAGGACAGATGTTCGGGATTACTTTCACCTCGCTGCTTCATTGTATGCACTTTGGAGGATCCCAGCTGATGTGGAATGCTGCCTCCTCAGTTCGCCTGCCACCGCCTCTACAGGGCACATCTTTTCCCCAGCTTTACATTTCTATCCTGCTCTCGCTGTCTTTCTCTTTCCCTTTCTATTCCTGACATCCGTCACTTTATTGGAGAAAAGAGTCTCTTTGGAAGCAACCGCCCTCCAAAATTTGTTCGCCACATCCGTAAAGCTTCAAAACCTTCCAGCGTCTTTGTGCGGACGCCGTTTTTACTGCTTTTACAAAGGCGCTGCTACGAGCCGTGCCAGGATATTTGAATTTAGAGACGCAGTCCCAGTCAGACACCTGTACAGATGGCGTAGGGATGAAGAAAACACTCGTAGCAGCTAGTCGGGAGGGAAAGCAGGTGTGTATTTGTGCGTGTTTCGTGAAGTGGAAAGCCATTGAGCAATGAGGCCCCTCACTGAGAGGAGAGGAGGGGGAGTGACGTTATCTCCTCGCCAAGCGTCTATCTAATCTGGCCACTGCAAGCCACGGGCGGAAGTGGGAGCAAGACCGGGGACGGGGCCTCGACGCATCTTTAATTACCGCTGATATCACCGCGGAGAAGAGGGGGGACAAGTGAGCGAGAGAGTGGAGCTCGCGTTCACTTTTTAATTAAGGCTCGGTAGTGTAACTCGTCAATGTACATTATTGGAAGAATGAACGTCAATGCCATTGCTTTTTCGCCCCCTCCTTTATCTCTGTCAATGATTCAAAGACATGATTTATGGTCGCTCGCCGTCTTTCAGGATCATCCATCAAAGCACCGGGCTCTGCCGCCGCCCGCCCGTTGTAAATCATTCTGAAAGCCTGTCACTCATTTCCATTAACCGTTCCTCTGTCGCTCTGGTCCCCGCCTCCCTCACCTCCTCTCTCTCTCTCTCAGTATCTCCCTCTCTCTTTCTCCTCGTCTTCCTCCCCCTGCTGGTGCACAACCTACAGTCACGCGGGGCTACGTGTTCCATATCGCCGCCTTCCCTTCCCCGCTCTTTTCCCATAAATTAACCACTTTCAGACGTGCTGTGGAGGAAGGGGCCATGCCATTACGTTCTAGCAAGCGGAACCCCCCTCCCACTTCATTACTGGTTAAGACCCCTCAGCAGCCTGGAATCTCAAAAGGGCCGAGGGGTGGATGTGATCATTATGTAGACTGATAAGTAATTCACTTAGAAACTTAACACCAATAGCGCTGAAAGCAGGTCACTCTGAATTAGGTGTCAGGAAAAAAGAGGAACTTTTGGAATAGGGATAATTCACAAAACTAATTAAAAAACAGGATATCAATGTATTTGTTCATATAAATAGATCTGTCACTTACATCTTAACCCATTTTAAGATGTAAGTGACAGATATCTCTCTACTGGTATTGGCGTTACAGAGATAGGGATAGTTCACCCAAAAATTTTAATTCTGTCATCATTTACTCACCCTCAAGTAGTTCCAAACCTGTATGAATGTCTTTGTTCTGCTGAACACAAAGGAAGATATTCTGAAGAATGTGGAAACAGAGCAGTACTGGGGCATCATTGACTTCCATAGTATTTTTTTTTTCCTACTATGGAAGTCAGTGGTGCCCCAAAACAGCCTGGTTACAAACTTTCTTCAAAATATCTTCTTTTGTGTTCAGCAGAACAAAGAAATCCATACAGGTTTGGAACTACTTGAGGGTGAGTAAATGATGACAGAATTTTCATTTTTGGGTGAACTATCCATTTAATGTCATCTGATTTTAGTAAATGGTTGTTGATTTGACGTGCCAAGCAATGACAGCAGTGTCCACCTCCAACATTGTATGATTTATTTATAAAGGATCTTTTCACAGAATTATTTATTTTATAAATCAGTTATTTTATTTTATACACTGACCCTCATATATATACTCATTATATCTTGCTTTTTGTCTAAGATCAAGAGCACAAAAGGGTAGTCTGATAAATCATTTACTTTTTGTTTGGAAGAATTTACTCAGCGTCATTACACCCATGAAGATTTAATTCTGTGGGACAATAATTTGTTCCTCTGCCACTGATACATGATTGAAGCGTATTAGTCATTCAAAGCGGGAACTCGTTTATCCATCAAGTCAATATGAAACTTAAGGAAGTGACTCATGCTGCTTCATGGGCTATTCAAAGTTCATGCAGTAAGAACAGGGTTAGAATCTGTACTTTCTGTTGTGGTTTTTCCGTCGCTTTCCAACTGAATTGTCTGTGTGGTTTGAAATCCCGCTGCCCTTAAATGGCAACTTTACTCCTTTGACAGCGCATGCAGCAATGCTCTTTATGAAGTGGAAAAAAGTTGACTCAAAAGAGGACTGTCAGTCTCTCTCAGTAGCTGACACTGCTCTGCGGGGAGCTTTTGGCCTTTCAATTGAGTGGCTTCCTTTTTCATTCTAATCAACAACTCGATATCAACGCGACAAAATATCCACCAACAGCAGAAAAGTAGCATTGAGGGGGGAAACTTTTTAGGGAATGCCTTTGCCAACACTTCTCACAATTCGGGCAGCCATTGTCTGCGGCACAGGCTGTCGCCGAGTGACAACGCTCTCCCGGCGCATCCCGAAGTCAGTGCTTTTCAAGCGAACGGCGGTCCCTAATCATCGCGTGGAGGACGTTTGACAACAACTCCCAACAAATTCGCCATTAAAATGAATAGTAACCGTGAACAGAGGGTCTGTTTTGGAAGCGTTTTCCTTTCTCTCTCTCTCCCTTTGGTGTTCGCTCCCCGCTGTGTTGCAGGTTTTGGCGTGAGAGTCGTCTTCCCTCGCTTTATTTGTGCCACCAAACAGCCTTTGGTCCCACAAGAAGCTGACAGCACCACGCTTCTGTTGCAAATACACTGGGAAGTCTCATTGTATTTAATGAAGGGAAAAACTGGCTATCTACTATTAATGAACTTGGAATATAAAAAATGCATTCTTTGCTGAAAACTGCACAAAACTGCTTGTATAAGGCAAAGTGGCGACTGGAGGGGGGCCAGAATCTAATGAAAGATCCACAGAATATCTGCTAGGGGAGGCAGGGTACGTGAAAATGCAAATGATTTTAAAAGGATAGTTCACTCAAAAATGACATTTCTGCCATCATTTACTCACCTTTGTGTCATTTCAAACTGCTATGATTTTTTTTTCTTCCGAAGAACACAAATGGTGAGTTTTTAAAGAGTATCCTGGTCACTATTCTCCATATTTTCCAAAAAACACAAAAGGCAAGTTTTTGAAGAATATCCTGGTCGCTGTTTTTTTTTTTTCGTCCATAACATTTAAAGTCAATGCGGTCCAATGCTGTTTCAGTAGCCCATAAAATCAATCAATATAGCATTTTTGGTGATATTTTTGGAATATTAATGTGATTAATTGCAAAAAAAGATAATTTGATCATTCAAACATTTTTTTTTTGATTAATCTGCATAGAATGCATTATTAAGATTTGAATAGACATACATTTTAAATTCATAACCCTATTTATAGGACATCTGGACCTCTCAACATTTCTCAAAATATCTTCTTTTGTGTTTTTTCCATAAGACAGTAAGTCATACAAGTTTAGAATGACACGAGGGCGAGTAAATGATGACAGAATTTTCATTTTTGTGTAACTATCCCTTTAAATGACACCATTATTCAATGAAAATCTTGTCTTCCAACGTAATTCTCAGCTTTAGATGCATTGCATAGCATTTGATGTCACTGAGATGAAACATGGACCATCTAATGACACCATATTTTATTTATTCTATTCATAAAATATTGTACGGGATCATCAGATTTTGAATATGATGTACAAGTAGTATGTTTTTTTTTTTTTTTTTTATTATACTTTATAGTGCTTTTCTGACACATTAACTTGCATTATATGGAAAATATATGGTTTGGTTATAACATGAGGGTGAGCAAATGAAAACATTCTCTTTTTCTTTCTCATCCAAAGTTTGAGAACTATTAAACTTTACCCTTCATACGAAGTGTGTGTGATTTAAATCTCTTGGCATTATACGAAACCTTCAACAGTTTTTGGAGGCGTATTCAGATCCTAATTTTAGCGTCGACTCATTAAAAACAGTCTATAGATGTCAAAAGTCTCACACGGTGTCAAAAGGAGAGGGCTCGCTTTGTCTTCGGCGATGTGCGGTCACAAAAACAGGTCGCGATCATCACTTCTTTAAGTATTTGCATGTTCTCGAACTCGAAAAATCAATTAGAACCTCTGAATCCCATTACAATGTGAACTCCCTAAATAGACAGAGGAAATAGATAAAAAGAGGTGTTATGTGTTCTCTGATCCAATACCCCACTTCTTTGTCTTTGTAATCATCGGTACGTTCAGTCCTTTTTATATATGTCAGACAAGGTGACTGTGACAAAGGCCACACAAGGGCTTTGTTCATATGAAGCACAGAGGACGGGGGAACGTGTCCCAGCGGATCTGTTTCCACCAGTACGTCCCCTCTACTTTCATTTAGGACAGCGGTGAGCGCTTCAGTGGTGTTTCTCAGCTGTTTGAGAGGAAGTGAGGTGTCCCACGCTCTCTCACCTCAATGTGTCCTGTGACATTTGTTAATGCCATGACTTTGTTCTGCGTTTCAGTATATTTGGAATGTCTTATTACCATTATGCATGCATGCATGGAGATTTAAAGGGATAGTTCACCCAAAAATTTAAATTCTGTCATCATTTACTCACCATCTCGTTGTTCCAAGCCTGCATGAGTTTCTTTCTTCTTTTGAGCACAAAAAGAAGATATTTTAAAGAATGTTGGTAACCAAAGAGTTGTTGGTCACCATTGACTTCCATAGTATTTTTTTTTTCCATATGGGGACCAACAACAGTTGCATGTCTAACAGGAAGCCACAGAAAATGAGTTCAGCTGTGGTTTAGTGGTTAATGCATGTGCCATGTGGATGTTAGAGTTTGAATCTAGTTTGTGATACTTTGAGACGTGGTGCGTATTCAGACTCACATTTGAATTTGGTTTTGGATCCGGTCGGTGTGATGTCATGTCCTATCACACATTCCCTGTAAATTAAAACGACAAAAAGCAAAAAGATAGGTTGAAAAAAACTAAGCTGAAGTTGGTTAGCAGTGCTATTTTGGAATTATTCAGATACTATTATATATTTTATTAATATTTTGAATTAGTTTTTTTTTTTTTTTTTTTTTTTTACTTAAGGTTTTAGTAATTTTGTCGTGTGTTTGTAATTCTTAGATTTTTAGTAGTATATTAATTTATTAATTTCTGGTGAGTGTGTGTGTATATATTCAGTTATAGTTTTAGTTTCATTTTTAGTATTTAGTTAAGTTAAAATTTGTTAACTCATGTGAGTGACGCAGATTCAAATCTGACTTGTGACCTTTTCTGATACCATTTATTTCTTGATCTTCTCCACATAATTTCCTGTATTCTCTTAAAATCTCTCACATTCTCTCTAAAATAAAATAGTCAGAAAGAAAAAAAGGTCAATCAAAATTAGCTGGATTTCGTTTTAACAATTTCCTGTCCCATTTTTGCCTTTAATAAATTAAGTGGCAAACACTTAACAAAATGTATTTCAGCCTTGCATTCTGTCATTCTGTCATCTAAACTCTCCTGTTTCTTCTTTAGCTGACTTATTACTGACTGAACAAAAGAGTGCAATATTTAGATGACGGGTCCTTTAAAAGTGCAGCCTCTCTCTCTCTCTCTCTCTCTCTCTCTCTCTCTCTCTCTCTCTCTCTCACACACACACACACACACACACACACACACTCTCTCTCTCCACCATGCAAACATTCCTGACTGACATTCAATCAGGAAATTTAAACCAAAGCCTGATGATCTTTCATTAGCAGCACCCTGCTTGCTTGGCTGCTCAGGTTCAGATGAGTGGGAGGGACGGGGGCCGTAGGGGCCGGCAGGGCCGGTGCTCCTCCATCAGGCCTCATCACACTCTTATTGGAGCAGTGGAGGAGCCGGTGACAGCCGGTGATATTTGTGACCTATATTTTTTAAAAAGTAAAATTAAAAAAACAATAATTTTTATTAATAAATTTTAATACATTTTAGAATTTTCTAAAAATTAAAACATTTAATTTGAATTTGATTAAAATATGTGTGTGCAGTTTTATTTTTTATATTCAAAATTGTAATCAAATGATTAAAATATTTTTTAAAATAATTACAAATAAATGTTTAATTACTCATTTAAGAATATTTGCTGAGTAAAGCATGAGATTTTAAGAACATTTTCTTATTGCTAAATTGACATATGTATACACAATATATATATATATATATATATATATATATACACACACACACACACATATATACATATTATAATGTTAATATCAAATAAATAAAATTGTTTTAATATCAGTTTTGCTCATCGGGTAGAAATATTGCATTTAAAGGATATTTGGGTATTTTTTACTGAAAAAAAATGTAAAATATTCTTATTAAGAACACTTTTTCAGCTAAGAACTTTTTGTGCTTTTTCTAATTTACAGTAGAATTTTGAAGTAGTAGAGGAGGAGGAGTCCCAGTCTTTAGCCCCTCCCACTGCTCACTCTCTATATCTGCCATCATTAGCAGACTCTAAAAACCTGACTTCCATCAGCATCCGGTTCATGCATGAGGGCATAGAACAGCGTGATCTGGTTCACCGTGAGCAGAGAGGAAACAGGAGCTTGTGTGCTGCTGCAGAAGCAGAGTTTCTGTGTTTGAGGTAGAGCCGTCTCAAAGGAGCACTTTGTTTACCAGCGAGAAGATCACCAATGTTTGTCAGTTTGTGGACCACAAATGTTCATGACACAAATGGTGAAGGATCAGTTTATAACAGATGAGGCCTTAGTGACCATAAAGTGCTTTGTAAACATTACTTTTAATCGTTAAAAAAGGAATCTTTGATCTTTTAACAACGTTCTCTTGGTTTTTACTTTAATTTACCCAAACATGTTCTTTCAAAGAGCGTCTTTTGATATACAGTATGACACAGCCGCTTCAAAAGCTTCGAATCAAGAGCACAATAGCTGAAACTTTCCAGTCCTGAAATCTATTTGATTATACCATTAAATATTTAATGCGTGGGTATATGAAAGCAAGGCATTTATCTGCATGAATTGCTCCTGTTTAGTCAAGGAAGTAATGTGCTTTAAGTAACATCTCTGTCATGCATACAAAAATTAACGCTAATCTCTCCGCCGCCTGGTTTCCAGCCAGAGCCCTGGAAGAGGTTTGTGGAGCAGTCAATGTGTCTCGGCACGAAAACAACACAACACTTTACTGCAATGCTTTAATATCGATTTTATTGATGTATCACTAATATTATAGATTTAAATGTAAGTTATACTGTGATATCTAAGATTAAACTGTATTGAAATATAAATGACACTAATAACATAGGCAGAAGGGAATAAAATGTAAATTAATATTTAACATTTTATCATAAACATTAAATAAGTATATTTACACATTTTAGTTTTTTATTTTATTTAATTTTATTTTTCAGATCTAGTGGATTTTTCACACACTTTGTCTTGATAATCACAGGTCTGTGTTGTTATTTTAAATATTTCATTGATCTTTTAAATTCTGATTATCAAGACAAAGAGTGACAAATCCACTATTTATTCGTCTATTTATTATGATCAGTAAAAAACCTTACCTGGCCTTACTGGCGTCATTTGAATTTTATATTGTTTAATCTTCTTGTTTTGGTTATGAAAAGCAAGACATTTATCTACATGAATTATGTATATATTATATATATACTTAATGCATTTATTTCTTTTTTTCCTATACAGAAGTTGCAGAAATTTAGAGGAAAATTAATTTAAAATAGTAGCAGTGTTGTTATTGTTAATTAAACTTAAACAATAAAACATTGTTAATTGAAGTAAAGCGGTGATAAAATTTACATTTATGCATTTAGCAGACGCTTTTATCCAAAGCGACTTACATAGCATTCAAGTTACAGTTTTTACATTTGATCAGCTCTTGCTTTTCCTGGGAATCGAACCCACGATCTTGGCGTTGCTAGCGCCATGCTCTACTATTTGAGCTACAGGAAAGCTAATATAAAATAAGTATTAAAAAAAAAACGTAAAAAAAATAAATAAATAAAAAAAGACTATTAGAAATGTTGCCTTTATAGCTGGGGGGGGGGGGGGGGGGGGACTCAGAATAAGTTAAACTATTAAAATTAGTACAACTAAAACTGAAAATAAATAAAGCTAAACAGAAATATTAACAAAATGACAAAATCACTTAATACAACTGACTGAAGCTTAACAAAATTGACTAAAACTGCATAAAAAAAATTGAAGTTAGAAATATTTTAAAAATGACAAAAACACTTAATAAAGTTTACTAAAACTTAACAAAATGTACTTAAACTAAAACTGAAATTAAAATAAACTAAAAAAATGACAAAAGCACTTAAAATTTAATAAAGCTGAACCAAATGTAATTAAACTAAAACTGAAATAAAAACAAACTTAAACAGAAATATAAAAAAAAACGACAAAAGCACTTAAAATTTACTTAAGCTGAACAATACTCAAACTGAAATAAAATAAAATTAAACAAAATTAAAAAATGACAAAAGGACTTAATGGCCCGGTTTCACAGATGGGGCTTTGCTTAAGCCAGGACTAGGCCTTAGTTAAAGTAAGATATTTAAGCAACTTTTACAAAAATGCCTTAGAAGAAAACATTACAGATGTGCATCTTGACACAGAACAATGACACTGACATATTTTAAGATATGTCAGAGCAAGATATTTTCAGTTGAGACAGCTCAAACATGCATTTTAGTCTGGGACTAGAATAAGCCTTGTCTGTGAAATGGGGGGGAAATGTAATAAAGTTTAACACATTTTCTTAAACTAAAACTGAAAAAAAAAAAAAAAAAAATGAAGCTAAACAGAAATATTAAAAAATGACAAGCACTTAAAAAAAATACTGAAAATATAAAAAATAAAATATGAATAAATAGTATAACTGTCTAGTAGGAAAAAAAAAAAACTCTTCTGTCAACTTTGGCAGTCCTTGCAGGCGTCGACTGCACGGTCTGAACAGTTACAGCACGTTGCTTTTGCATCTACCATATTTCCTGTGCTACACTGCAGACGTGTTGGGAGTGGCAGGCGCTGGTAAATGAGAATGTCTTGCTGTTGCATGCGATTTATCAAAGTCTCCGTGCGCCACAGCTCGGCACGCCACAAGACTCTTGAACTCTATTTAGGGCACAGTTAGGTAAACCCACAGTGTTCCTGGCTGTCATAGCTTATGACAAAAATCAATAGCCAAACCAGTGTGTCCAACAAAGGCCTGCCTGTGCAGCAGTGACTGCAGTGGAGATTACAGCGCTCGCATGACCTGCTTCGTTAGCGCGCCTGCGTGTGTGCGTGTGTGTGAAGGCTTTTTATGTGGGACACGAAAATCTTGCCTTTTCTCTCTCTCTCTCGCTCTCCCTTTCCGCCTCTCTCTTTTTTAAAGCGTGGCATAAATCCGGGAGATGAAAATGTCATGGAGCAGGTTCATTTTGCAAAGAGGTTTTGATTGCCATGCGCGTGTAATTGATTGTTCCAAGGACAGGGGGAAATCTAGAAATGTCATAACAGCCTCTGCTTAGGTCTCTCCTGCTGCTAGACAATCAATGAGAAGTAAAAAGAGCTATCGATCTGCGCGTGGCAAAAACTGTAGCCTGAGACGGCAAGGAGATCCGTGGCCAAAGTGGCACAGACCGCCAGACCTGTCAACAGTGCCTCAGAATTAGAGGGTCTCCTGCCACGCTGGCGTTACCTTTCGCATATTCGCGGAGGGCCGGAGATGTTGCAGCTGTTCGCCCTCCCGAACCGATCGATGATAGAAATGTTACCACTACGGGGGTAAATGTTTGATGACGTGCTGATAGAAACATTAGCATTAGGGCAGGCGGCGCGCATGGAAAACGAGAGCGCGGCGGGAAAAGTTCTTGCCTGAGTGTTTCGTTCGTTCCTTGAACTAATGCAAATCACACCCCTGACTGAACGCTGACTGACAGATTTACCCCCAACAGAACCTCACACGTCTCGAAGGGGATGATTAGCCCGCCGCAGTGGCACGCTAAAAGGACACGTCCACCAAGCAAACCCCAACGCCTCGTAGAGCGCGTTTTTAAATGTTATTATTACTGTTCCCTCTGTATTAGTGGAGTTTCACAGCAATTTGTGTGCACGCTTCTAATTCTGTTGCTGCAGTGGTGACTGACACCGTATAAGAATTATTGTTTATTGTTTTCACGCCATGTCATGTCCTTTTTAGCTTCTGCCATATTTGATTACAATCTAGTAATTGTGGCATGAGTTTGATTGGACACATGGCCTCACAACATCAACGTCAAAATATAATCAAAACTATTTATTTTGCAATGCTATGATTATTAAGTGATACAAGTTCTAATTCAATTTTAACTTACATTATATTATTATACAAATTTTTAAAATAAAAAATCTAATCGTGGCATGAGTTTGATTGGACACAACATCAGAACATCAAAATACAAGCAAAACTATTTATTTTGCTATGCTATTACTTGTAATATATATATTTTTTTCCATTTAATAATTTAAAATATTTATTACATTTATTATGTTATACTTGATCAGCTATAATACAATGTAAATGAGTAATTGGTCATTGGAAGGGAGGAATAAAAAATAATTAATATGTATTTTTTTTAAATAAAATATCTAGTTAAAAATCTAGTTATTATAAAAACTACAATGTATATGACATCTGTAATTGGTTAAGAAGAATACAAAATAAAAATCAAATAAAGTATACACTTTTAAAGTTACAGTTAAATGAATAAATTATTATTTATTTACTATAATATATATATATATATATATATATATATATATATATAAATAATATTGTATTATGTTTGATTATAATAAATGGCTACCAGATTTATTTATTTAATTTTTTTAAGAATTTATCTTGATAATCAAAGTCTTTTTATTTTAAGTATTTTAGTATTTTAACATCACTTTGTAATACATTGAGAGGTGGACATATTTTTGCTTGATGAAAACTTCCTTATATATATATATATATATATATATATATATATATATATATATATATATATATATATATATAATTTTTTTCATTTATTTATTTATTTTTTACCAAAACAGACATGTGACCTTGCTGTGGGGTCGTGACCTTCTGGTCTTGACAGGTTGTAGCTGTGGTGCTCATGTGGGTAATGCAGGTTTGCGTCTGGCTGGTGACCCTCGAAAACTTCCTGATACTTTTTACTACATCTATCAAAAAGCCAGAAAATGAAAAATAAGCCTAAACTTAATATATTCCAAATGAAAAGTGCAAAAGTTACATCTTACTTGTGTCATTTCTATTTTTCTGTATTGGTTTTAAAAGCTGCTTCAATCAAGAGTTGAACGCAGACGTCTGATGGATCCTCATTTTGAAGCGCTGTATTAAATTACACACGCATATTACATTTCTCAGTGTTTTTTTTTTTGTAATGCTCAACTTTTTTGCTTCTTTTTTAATATCGCACTCTTTCAACTGTCTCCTAAAAAAAGACCCATATTCAACTTCCAACTTCATTTTAGGTGCATGAAATTTCAAGCCAGCACATTTTTTTTCACGAGTACATTAAAACGACGGTGCCAGAGGAAATGATACAGATTACACTCACTTTGATCCATCAAAGTGCAAAATCAGTAACTCATTACAGTTTTTGTAGGTTTAGAATATGGTTCATCAAAACGTCTGACACCATTGTGCAAAAAAAAAAAAAAAAAAAACTGGAAATACATCACTGTCTCTTTTACAATTAAAAAACGTTTTTGTTCCAGCCTTTGATCACACTTACAGTAATAAGAACTGACTCTTAAGATAAAACCATAATAATAGCGCTACTGTATATATGAATCAGATGTGAAAAGCGCATTTAATGCTAGCGTTTCTCTTCGCTCTTCTGCAACCATTTGGCTGGGAATCAGGCAGCTCTTTGAAATCCAGCTGCCGCTGTCTTATGCCAGGAGTCTTTCCCAACGGATTAATGTTATAAACACTTAGTGGCTGATTTATGATGGACACCTTCGGTTTTTTGACCTCTGAATATCCCTGTCTGAAGATATAAATTTGTTGTGACACAGATTGGAGGGTTTACAGAAGTTTATGACATGCTAAATCTCTGCACAGGCGTGCCAGTGCCTTATTTTGTAAGCCTAGTTGGACCGACTGCTGTTTTCATTGCTCTGATATAGCGCAGAAAGCCCAAAGTTGGCGCACGGGCCTGCGGCAAATGAGCCTGGCTTCTTTGAGAGGTTAAATGAATGAGGTGCCGTGCACGCGCGATTACAAAAGGCGTTCATATATGCGCTGCTTAGACCAAATCAAAATAATGCATATTGAATATTACTGAAATTAATACAATTAGCCCACATCAGGGATCAAATTAGGCTTTGGTTGTTCTATTGGCTCAGACATCAATAACAGAACAGGGGCGTGGGATTCGACTGCTGTTGGCCTGCTAGCGTGGCTGTGTCCTAGCAGTGGATTATGGGAAAGGCTGGTGTATCTCATGTCTGTGGGACTGGTGTCCTTGTGTTTGATCTTGTACTCCGAAATCCTGCCGCTTGGCAGGGATCACAAGCTAGCTAACACGAGCTCCCTGTTACAAATGGGTAAGGAAGGGAAATGTAACCATTCATGAAGGGATTTCGGAGAGATCTGGGCCTGGAAGGTTAACATGTGCCTGTGGTTGTATTAATGTGTATCCCAGATGCTCAGACGATGGAGAAATTGGAGCCCAGGGAACAGTGACTGCAATAATACCACCCACATCAGTTTATGAAACGGGTGCCTTTTCCAGCTTGATAGGGGTTTTAAAGGAAATCAGTTAATTATTTTAGCAGACAAATAATATTCAAACTAAATTACTATATTTTAATACTGAAGAAATTAATTTTATTCAGCAAGGATGTGTTAAATTGATCAAAAGTGACAGTAAAGACAATGTTACAAAAGATTTCTCTTTTCAATAAATGCTTTTCTTTTGAACTTTCTATTCATCAAAGAATCCTGAAAAATTAAATGTATCACGATTTACACAAAAATAGTAAGCAGACCAACTTTTGCAGCATTATAATAATAATAATTGTTTCCTGAGCAGCAAATCAGCATGTTAGAATGATTTCTGATGATTTTTTTCATGATTTTTTACAGTTTAATTTGGCATTGCAGAAGAATTAGATTCTGATTGTGTCTAGAAACATCCACTTAACAATTACACATTTTTAAATTTAGTATACAAAGTCAAATGGCACCTGTTTTGCAGAATGACCCGACCTTCTAGAATGAAAGAAAACGGCTTAATTTAATCGCCATACAAAAATAATTTGTTTAATAGGCAACACTGTCTTTAGTCAGGTAATTTTATGCATAGCAATAGAATGTCAAAGTACTGTAAAATTAGCAAGTATTTTGTTTAGATTGTCTTGAAGTGTAAGAACATGGTTGCCAGGCTGAGTGGATCTAGCAGCATGTCCAAGTAATGAAACATGCATTAAAGCATTTTAATTGCTCTGAATGAGACACTCCTCAGACCTGTCCTGATTTTATATTAAGCTGAAGAGTATTACATGTTCACTAAAATGCAGTGTGGTTGACTAATGCATTTTTCATTTAGCCGTCTATCTTTCATCCGCAGTCCAAACAGCAGTCGATTGATTCCAGGTGTGTGGTGTCATGGTTACGTTGCTTGTTTAGATTGTAACTATCGTAAAAATCTTATAAACACAGAGATATGCAGAAACATGCCAGTCACTGAAGAAAAAAAGAAATCACATTGCACCATGATGTATTTCATTATAACAGAACGAGGATTGTGCAATAGTGCACAGGAAGACCGGGTTAATTTCAGTCTCCATATTTTACATTTTTTGATCCCACACATCCTGTAAATCATCTAAAGCTCAGCAAATACTGCTGTCCGTCATGATGCCAGTCGATTGGTTGAGTGATTACAAACCGTCGAGACACCACAGAGAAACCATCCACACAATCTCACTCCTTTTATGTCAAAACTATATATACACATTGCAATAAATAAAACATGATTCTCCTCTTGTAAACCGCTAGTGCATGAGCGCATTTTGGGATGCAATCATCCGTCGGAATCAGTCATTTGAGAAATCTTCATTGGAGAAGATCAAGGTCGTGGCACGTTGGGAAGCTTTTGTATGGGCACGGTGGGCCCCTTGTTGGAGGGACCCCATTCTTTGGGTTTGTTTGGAGAGGCTAAATCCCAGCTCCATCTTTATCCATTTGCTGACATCGGTTCACCTCCAGGCTTACTCCTGAGGCACCTTTGAAATATTGATAAAAAGTCTTATTTTCAGAATCCAAAGGCACAGGACATGGCGAGGGCTACACAGCGTAGCACTTTTAGCCCTCATATTTGAGAGTTGCTCTCACTGAGCATCACCAGCTCAGAAAAATATTAACCACATGAAAGGCAAGTGCCTTGCCCGGGTTGTTAGGTCCTATGTATATTTAACTGAACACATCTGCGTGTAATAGCACTTGAAATTCAAAGTGCTATCCAAATATGTGTTCATAAAATATAGATGATCTTGATTTTTCTTAACCACGGCGATTGATGTAATTGACGGGCTTGGATATATTTTATTAAGTGAATAATATAGTATGGTTTAAGAAGTGATGAAAGATTTAGGAAATGATTTTGAATCTAGTCAATAGTGGTTAATTTGTAGCCAGCAAATATTCCGCGGGGATCAGAAGAATGCCAGGTTGCATTTAACTATTTTTAGGTTAACTGCATTTATGCAATCTTATGATGTTTTTTGCCTCATTCTGAATGAGAATGATTGACAGTAAATAAAAACTTTCCAGACATTGTGAACCCACTTTTTAACCGTTTAATCTTTAAAAGTGAAATATAGCTTCAGATCAAGTTTGTCGCATACAGGGCTCTTTTAGATTAGGTTTTGAGATGTGCAGGAATCAACTAGGCTCCTATCAAATAGTTTTACAACTAGACTATTGTGATAATGCTTATCACCTTTTACTCTGCGCTCTTACAGCTTGTGTAAACAGATGAAACCTTCGAAAAACTAAGTCAGTGACTTATGAATCACACATACTGCCAAATTGCCCACTATTACAAGGAGAAGATTACAGGCACACAAGCTTCTGTGAGAAAGGATTACAATGCTACACTTGAAGAAGGATGACAGTATTTCAGACACAATTTCTAATAATAAATGGCATCAACTTCATTTTTGTATTCTCCTGTTTTTCTCTTAAACATTTGATACTCACACATATATTGTATATATGCCTAAAAGACATTCAAATTATTTTTTTTGTACAGTTATAACTAGGGTTGTTTTTTAATACATTTATATGTAATTATTAAAAAAGGCAATAAAAAATAGTGCTTATGTAACAAACTAATGCACAAACTGAAGGACATGCATCGAAAGCCTTTGAATTATCTGCATTTGAGGTCTTTTCTAATGAAATATTGATATATGTGATTATTTGTGACTCATCTGATTAATCACTGTATCATGTAATTAATTCGATTACATTTCATTTGACAGCCCTAATAACGCTATTCTCTTTTGTTCTGTTTTCAGCATATGAGCCAGATGATGATGTTGGTGTCCAAGAGTCAATCACAGGGGAGGAGGGCGAAAATGAAATGCAGGCCGAGGATGAGAATTCTGAGAGGCCCACTTCCAAGGACAAAGAAGACAAAGACATAGACAACAAAAGCAGCTACAGCTTCCAGAACTCTCCGGTCAGTGTCCTCTCCAACCAGGAGGTTGAGCTGGAATCCCGTCTGAGCGATGGCAGTGACAGACTGTCTGACTTTAAGACCTCACCACCAGGAAGTCAGAAGGACACAGAGAGCCAGGGCTCAAAACTGAAGGATGACATGCACAGTAGCCTGGAGAAAATGAGGGCTGCTTATGCCAACTTCCTTTCAGACTCCTACTGGTCAAAGATTGGACTAGATTTGAAGGTTGCTAACGCTGGCAGCAAAGCAAATTGTGACAGCACCAACGGGAGCACCAAGAGTGAGTTTGACTGGCACCAGGACGCACTTTCAAAAACCCTGCAGCAAACGCTGTCCCCGAAACCTGTGTCAAAGCCTAATCTATTCAGCTCCGTCCACCTGTACAGGCAAAGTAGCAAAGCGTGCGGTGCAGTCTTTACGGGAGCCAGCCGTTTCCGTTGCAAAGACTGCAGTGCGGCGTATGACACCCTGGTGGAGTTGACGGTACACATGAACAAGAGTGGCCACTACCAGGATGACAACCACAACAGACAAAACATCGCCTCCACTTCATCATCCAAGAACCGAAAGAGGAACCTTCAAGACATGGAAGGCAAGGAAGATGCACAAAAGGTGCTGAAGTGCATGTTCTGTGGCCACTCTTTCGATTCTCTGCAAGACCTGAGCGTCCACATGATCAAAACGAAGCATTACCAGAAAGTGCCTTTGAAAGAACCTATTCCAGTAATCACTCCCAAATTAGTCCCACCAGCAAAGAAACGTGCATTTGAAGCCACAAGGCCTTGTTCGCCTGACTCCACCACAGGGGCTTCGGGTTACAGCGAGGCACAAAGGTCGTCCGGCCTCGCCAACGCTCCCAACAACCGCTACGGCTATCAGAACGGTGCTAGTTACACATGGCAGTTTGAGACATGCAAATCTCAGATCTTGAAGTGCATGGAATGCGGAAGCTCCCACGATACGCTCCAGCAGCTCACCACTCACATGATGGTCACCGGCCACTTCATTAAAGTGACAAATTCAGCCTCAAAGAAAGGCAAACAGCTAGCCCTCGATCCTCTAGCAATAGAGAAAATGCAGACACTTGCTGAGCCAGCAGTGAACGAACTTGAAGGAGAAAAAGTTTCTCCGAAGAGCACAGCATCTGGTGACTCTGAGAGGGCTACTCCGAGGGATATGTCACCAGACAAAGCTGACAAGAATGGAGACAAGGAAGACAAACAAGATGAGGAGGACCGGAAGTCCACTGACGCTGGTTTCAAGTACCCGTACTTGCGAGAAGAAGACCTTGAGCAGGGGTCCAGTGGAGGCGGTGACATTCTCAAGTCTTTAGCAAACACGGTGGCTTCGGCAATCAATAAAGCTCAAACAGGGACCCCCAGCTGGAGCGCTTACCCCAGCATTCATGCGGCCTACCAGCTATCAGGGGTGATCAAGACTGCCTCCTTTTCCTCTTCTCCTCCCATCCAGCTCAAGCAGAATCTCAACCACAAGCACAGAGCCATTGCACCCAAGGCAAAGTTCTATCAGGGACTTCGCGGACTAGAAAGTTTCCTGGGACATCACAATTCGGACATCAAAAAGGAGAGGGGTGGCGCATCTGACGGCAAAGAGAGCCAGAGCAGTAGGTTTGATCTGTTGGAGAATGATGACAGTGATTGTCAAGATGATTCCTCCTCCTCTTCAAAGCTGGATGCAGACTGTGTAAGTGAAGAGAATGACACAATCAAAGGGAAGCTGAGCCCAGCTTTCTCTGACAGAGGGAACCCATCACCTAGCCCCCCTGCCAGCAACGGGCACAGCAGTTCTTCAGAGCTTGTCAGCGACTCCCAGGAAGTCCTTAGCATAAACCCTCTAAGCGCACTACAGTCTGTCTTGAACAATCATTTGGGTAAAGCAAACAAGCCCAGGCCCGAAAGCATCCTCTCCCATCGTACACAATCCATCTTTTCAGAACTGAATAGAGGTTTAGAGAAACCAGTTTCAGCACTCTCAGCATCTGCTGCTGTCAGGCCTAGCAATAGCTTCATGTACACAAATGATGACCAGCCAATAGACTTGACAAAACACAAATACAACAAACCAAACGCTTCCCTCTTATTGCAGTCCTCCACTCCCGTGCCCCAGAAACATGCGCTGTCTGACATTGCTGACATGGTGAAGGTTCTTCCAAAAGCCACAACCCCAAAGCCCTCGATGCCAGCGAGAGTGCCTGCCATGAAGCTGGAGACTGACGTGCGACGATTCGAAGATGTCTCCAGTGAAATGTACTCGGTTCACAAGCGTAAAGGCAGACAGTCCAACTGGAACCCCCAGCATCTGCTCATTCTTCAAGCCCAGTTCGCCTCCAGCCTTTTTCTGACTTCTGAGGGCAAGTATCTCCTCTCAGACCTTGGGCCTCAGGAGAGGATGCACATCTCCAAGTTCACCGGGCTTTCCATGACCACCATCAGCCACTGGCTCGCCAACGTCAAGTACCAGCTTAGGAAAACGGGAGGGACCAAGTTTTTGAAGAACATGGACACTGGCCATCCGGTCTTCTACTGCAATGACTGTGCATCGCAATTCAGAACGCCCTCTGCGTTTATATCCCACCTGGAGAACCACCTGGGTTTCCAAATCAAGGACATGAACAAAATACCCATAGAACATCCGACTAAAGTAACAGAGCCTGAACTTTCAAAGGCGCTCAATATCCGGCCGACAGATTCGCAGATCACAGAGGAGGAATCTGACTCAAAGTTCAAATGCAAGCTTTGCAGTCGGACATTTGCCAGCAATCACGCGGTCAAACTTCACTTGAGTAAAACTCACAGTAAATCCCCCGAGAATCATTCACAGTTTGTGGAAATGGACAAAGAGTAGCTTTGTTGATTTTTACTACTTGTAGTTATCTTGTTGGTAAATAACTGTAATTGCTCTGCTTTTATAAAACACGGGTCAAATTGTCTACTTTGTTTTTTTTTGTTTTGTTTTTTTCTCCATTTTTTTCCATAATGTTTCAAGTAGCATTACGTAGAATGCTTAAACTTCAACTTCAGAGTCAACATTTCATCATATTGAGGACTAAATGGACACACTGGCTGGGTTAGAATGAAGTGTACTGTTAGAAAATAAATAATCATAAAAAGATTAAGAATACATTGACGTAAGTCTTTGCACCCTGTTCAAATGCACCACCAGTAATGAAATGTATTACTGCTTGAGACATAAATGCTGATGTTTGCATGCAATAGCTCTGGCTATGACTACTATTTATTTGTATGATATGGCAAGTTTTAACTGTATTACGTTTAACAACAAATTGATCGATGCATTAACTGTAATTTGCAGATCTGATCATGCACTTGTGTGAATACACAGGTGCTCAGACAGGTAGCCAGACACACATTAAAAACATTTACTGAAATGTACAGTATATTTGCTCTGTAAAATGTTTGTGTCGCAACGATAGAACAGAAAAGCACTTTAATAAAAGTTTAATCACGTTTAGGCGCAGATTCAGTGTGTGGGCTTACAGATTTGGACAGGTTTGACACGAGGAAGTCTCACATTAATGTATATTTAGCATCGCAGAAAAAAGTGTCTCATCAGAAAATGCTTAGTGAGACAAAAGAACACTGCACCTTTTATACCAATACAAATAAAGCATTAACATTTTCTAACTGTCTAAAAGTCTTCACTTCAAATCCATTATTATTGATTGGAACAAAGCAGAATCATTCTTTTGAAATATATATTTTTTTTCCGTGTTCCTTCTTTCTAGAAAATTGTTTTGATTATATTTACCATGTAGGTAGGTGGGTTTTTTTTTAAAGAAGTGAACACAATAAAACCAGGTAGATTCTACTAAAGGTTGAACTGTTCACAGGACATTTTTTTTTCATAAATGTCAGGTCGGGGCAGGTTATAAATTTACACGATTTATTAAGTATAGTATGAACTACTTACATTTTTGCTCTTTGATGATTTTTTAAAAATAGTTTTATTGTTAATAAAAGGCTGTTTAATGTCAGATTGCACCCCACACAACAAACAGTGTTCTTGAACCGTTATACAGAATTTATTCAGTTTTTATTGTTTTTGTAGCTAAGACTGCATAAATTGTGAAATATTCATTGGAGTAATAAATCAAACAACTAGCCCCATTCTCACCTATAACATTTAACCCTGATGATGTCACTCGGCTATCTAGGATCGCTTATGATACACCTCAGCTTCCAAAACTATGAAAAATGATAATTACCCTCTGAACTTGCAACATTTTATGCGATTTCCTTCCTTTTTTAAGAAATCAAGCCACCAATTACCACTCCCCATCGTATCTGTTTTATAACAGGAAAGTGACATTTGATAGTAAATGGGAGAAAGCACTTGGTGATTTGCGCATCCTGACACCGGCGTGCCCTCCATTGTTGGAAATGAGCAGGCAATCACGATAGCTCATCAGATGACTCCTAATGCAGTTAAAGTATTCCGCAATAATTCCTCCTTGCATTTATAATTACAGCCATAGAGCTCACACCTCAGTGCACAGATTAAAGCCATAAATTATTTAGTGCCTTGCCTCACCGATGGATTCCTGATTCCCTCCGTCGAGCCATTATGCTTCAGAATACCAACTTCCTTTAAATGGAAGCCCGAGGATGATTTAAGATAGGCTGAACAATATGACAAAACGAACGCAATATTCTGGTCATTTGTGTTTCTTAATTAAAATTGAGAGTGCGCCTCTGAAGTGTCTCGTCAAATGAAAGCGTGCCACGGCCACGGTAACTCACAATTGAGTCATTTAGCCTTTGCGGTTAATGGCGAAATTTGAAACGACCCTGCCACTGGATGGGCACGTGTGACGGGGGAATATTTGAAATGGTTTTCGAGGTAGCCACTCAATGTCAGAGATTCACATTAAGGGCCTGGATCCTTTTCGTCATTGTAATCAGGGGGAGGAAATTAGCTGTTTCTAATATTAATTCAGAACAATAATTCAAAGTCATTTGAGATTTATTGCCACATTAAAGGCGAGCTCCAATCGGATACACAATCAGGGGTTTAAACAACCCCGCAATTAATTAACTGTGTCTCTTATGTTTATACGGGATGGCAGTGGAAAAAATAAAAGCAACACCGCATGCTTAAAGAACAATAGGATGAGAGTAAATGAACAAGCGATTATGCTGATTATTACATTACTGTCCTGATAAATATTGCTAGGCAATTACCAAAGGCCTTTTTTAAGATCTGGGATGTGTCTCATTTCACTCCCTACTTCTCCATGATGTAAATCTGTATATCACGAACATAAATTTGATCATTATTGACGACTTGCAGTAAGAAAACAACATTTCTGGTCCTGCACTGCATAAGTGAGTATTGCTACTAAACTAGTGAGCATATTGAGACACACTCCTGGTTATCGTCTTCCACATCGCTGAATGCTTTTGGACCCCTGCATTCTCTGTCATTTCAAAGTCTTAGTCATTTAGAAGGAAGATTTTTTGCAAAACACATCTACATAGACAGAGCTTCCCCCTGAATGCCTAATCCAGCAAATGTGCTTGTACCGTCTTCTCCGGGCCCGTGTGGATCATCTTGTCAGACAGCCACTTGAGAAGTGTCAGTCCTCTGCCTAATTAAGTCACAGCGGTGGAAAAGGGCCGTGTGCATCCAGACACTGATTTTAAACCACACAGAAATAAAGCATTTTAAGCGCACTAACTGGACTGAAAATAAACTCAAATTTGTGGGCAAAAATGTCAGAGAGTCGTTAAGTGTCACATGTCAAATGAACAGCAAAATAATGGGGGACCCTGGAGTGAAATGTTCGGAAAATGACTTGTGTTGGAACATATCCACAGTTTTCTACTCTAAGAGACGGGTTAAAAAGTGAGCACGTCGTTTAACCTGGGACGCCAATTATTTATGAATTAGTTCGCGAATTTTTATCAAAACGCTATGTTTGCAGAGTATGGCAGAGAATGTCTCTGGACAATCTTATATATCAGACGTCCTTAAAATGTATTATTATTATTTTTAATTAAATATTAGCATACTTTGACATGGCATAAGACTGCAACTCAATGCTCCCAAATTTGATGAAAAACAAATAGATAAGATTTTGCCACAATCTATATTGGTTTCTTCAGACATCATCTCGTTAGAGCATGCGCCAGCATTTAAATCACAGTACAAGTCATAATATCCAATTTGTGAATGTATGATTCTTTTGATTTGGATTTAAGAAAATCCTATGGGGTTTTTTTGGGGTTTTTTTTTTTTTTTTTGCTTTCTAGTGCAAATGGGAACACACTGACTGTCAATTTACCGACTGGTTATTCATATGACAACATGTAATTAAAGATACATACAGTATTCACAAAAGAGTATTTAAGGAACATTTACATTCCAATGTTTAAATGTTTTGTAAAATAAATACATAGTTCAACATAACATAAAAAAAGACATTCTTACAAAAAGATACATTTATAATTATCCTATAGTTACTGAAACTTTTTATTATTAGCAGTTTCATTGTTCAGTTTAAGTGGTTTTTTTACATGCTGTTCCAGACCATGATTCTCATTACTGAAAAAAAAAAAATAAAAAATCCTGACAATCACTGCATGCTCATAAATCCATACGGAAATGTGCGGTCACATCGTAACTTCCTCTTAGACTTTACAAGCTTTCCAGAGCTGTTTACATGCAGCCAGTCTGTATCGGGACGGCAGGTTTGGGCAGGGCATATGGGCTGTGTTTTGAGCTTTGGGTCAGTGAACCCTGGCTATGTTTACAGGATGAGGTTGGAAAGCTGAATACTGATGGAGTCACAGCTAATTCATATCTCCGTGAGTGACAGATAACCTAAGGGCTACCGGCCTGACAGCAGGACCCATTACATCCTCCTGGCTCGTGTGCTCACAGATGGCCTGCACGTGATCGCTGGAGTTGGCACACACACTCGCTCATGCATGCATTAGCTCAGATATACACATGCCAATAGACAAGATTGTCAAAATAGATTGAGATGTACCAACAACAGTAACCCGAGGCCTTTTGGGCTCCATTTAATGGAAACACATAACTGATGTTCCATTTTTCAACTGTCAGCATCAGGAACGCCGCTGATAAAGGCAATTCATAACCAATAGATGCACGCTCACATTTATACAGCACTGACATACTTTATTCATGCACATATCACAGTCTGCATAAGTCTTACATCACATAAAGCTGCTGATATACTGTTTGAGAGTGTTCAGAGACAGTATAAAGAGGAGACAAATGAATGGGAGAAACTGCAATTGCTCAACATGGCAGTTTTTGGCACAGTCATCAGTCCATTCTCAATGTGCAGGAATGTTAGCTGGCCCAACCTGACAGAAAGCCCAACCTGTTAATGTTTTAATTGTCTTTGAGCTAAATGAAATACTGTCAAATAATTCAACAGTCATTCAAGAAATAATTTTAAAAATATACATTTTCTTAAGATTGATTTTTTTTAAAAGATATTAATTTTGCCACAAAATACCCACAACATGAAGGTATAATAAAAATAATTACTGAAGTTCAAATTTAAGTCAATTATATAATATATGAAAGTAATATATTTGTTACAGATAGATAGACAGACAGATAGAAAGAATACATAATCCTTACTTTCCTAAAATATTAAATGACAATAATAAATAATATTAATAAAACAAACAAACACACACACATAGATAGATATTCACATACACATAAACATACACACACACACACACACACACACACATACAGTTGAGGTCAAAAGTTTGCATCCCCCTTTCAGAATCTACAAAATATTAATTATTTTACCAAAATAAGAGATATCATACACAATGCATGTTATTGTTTATTTAGTACTGACCTGAATAGGATATTTAACATAAAAGATGTTTACATATAGTCCACAAGAGAAAATAATAGTTGAATTTATAAAAATGACCCCGTTCAACAGTTTACATCCCCTTGATTCTTAATACTGTGTTGTTACCTGAATGATCCACAGCTGTGTTTTTTTTTGGTTTGTTTTTTTTTTTTTAGTGATAGTTGTTCATGAGTCCTCATGTGTTTCTCATATTTGGGGGAAATAAACAAAATTTTAGTACAGTTATGCAATTTTATGTTTTAGTAGTGTTTTAGTATGTGATTTAAAATTCTGTAATGTGATGTGGTCGCTACCAAAGCATTACTCTCACTACTGAAACATGGGATGTTTTGTCAAAAATAAAGAATTATCAACTAAGATGTTATGATAGCTTTTGGTTCAATGTATAAGGTCAATATAACTCTTCTAATTAAATTATTATTACTGTGTTTCGGTAGTGACGAATTTGGGGAGAGGACAAATATTCCAAAACTTTCTGAAAATACATTATGATAATCAACTGCACAATTAATAGAAATGTGTACCTTGTATGTTAAACAATTTGCATACATACAATTTTTTTTGGAAAAAGACATTCTTTTCAAGATGTTTCCAACTCTGACTTTGGACCAGTTCTGTAGAATGGCCCACATACATATAACAGGGAACAAGGAAAATCATTTGATATAGTTTTATATTATTTCATTTTATGTGAGAGTGTATACATATGTATATATACACTTTTATTTATTTGATATATTTTGCCATATGGTACCATAAAATAACCACCACATTAGGATGAATTTGAGTTGATTATATATCATTTTGAGTAACAGTCTTTAAAAGAAAGCTTAATATAATATACTTGTAATATATGTGCATATGTTTTTGGGTAATGCAAAAAAAATTATTATAATTTTTTTTTAATATAGCAACATACCGCAACACCTTAGCAACCACATAGCAACACCCTGGCAACCACCAAGAAGATCTTAGCGTCATTGTCTGGAGTTTTGCATGCACAAACACAGCATATTTTCTTTACAAATGGACATTCTTGCAAAGTAGGCTTGCCAAAGTCTTTTGGAGATTTTGTCATTTCCCCCTTCAAGCCGACAGAAGCTGTATTTGACTGAAAATAGCTGCCGGAGGCACTGGCAAGATGGCCGCTGACTGTTCTGACTCGCTTCGGGACGGTATCTGCTCCTAACACAATTCACCGTACAATCGCCCTACAATGGCCAATCTGCTGTGGCTGTGTTGGGATGGCACACGGGGCCAAGACTGCTGTCTGTGGCAATAGGCTACATTCGGCACATTTCTGCTTTGCTAGCAAGCAACAGCTGGAGCGAGCAGTCGGACGGTCGTCAGGAATCAGCATGGCAGCCGTGATTGTGCTGACGCCGGCACAGGGCCTGGCCAGGGTATCAGTGCCCAATGAAAATGTGTGATTTGTTGCTTTTAGATTTGGGTGATGTCAGCTCCAATTTGAGGTGGCTCTCCGGCCCTCCGGCGAGTCGCTGGGACACAACCACATTCTGATGAAGTGCTGGCAATCGGGACTCAGTTCTTTCATCCGGGCCGTAATGGAGGCCTAAACCGTTGCGCACTCTCTCATTCGGATGTGCTATTGACATTCGCTCGCCTTTGAAGAGAAAAATGAAAGGGTGCCATTGACCCCATACATCTCTAGGCAGTGTAGAAGTGGCTTGCGATGAGCAGCTTGATTATAGTTTTACACGCAGACGTTGTGAATACAAGAGGTCAGGAAAAAGGTCTAACTAATCACATGCATGTTAGTGAATTTTTCCAAATGTTGTGATTATAAGAGGTTTTTCTGGAGTTTTTAGTATTGAATGTGAAATTGGCGGCAGTACAAAGAAGTGTAATCAGATGCTATCATCACTTTGATTTAAGACTGGCACGATGGGACGACTGTCTTTATGCTGTCTGTTTTTTACCTTGCACGCACCTTTGTTCAAGAAGTATGCTTCAGATGTGTAAATCAGGGACTGCCAGAGTAGGAATTCTGAGATAAATTTCACTTATATCTATTGTAAATTAATGAGATTTGGTTAGACTAACCATTATTTGTTATAGAAATAAAATAAAATGTTTGATGATAATGCAGGGTTGAGTAAAAATTGTCATTCCATTTTTTTTTTTTTTTCACAGGATGTTAATTTAAAATTTGAACGGAAATTACAGGAAGAGGAATTTATTGAATTAAGCAAGTTTAGAGACAAAGTTTTGAGGCAAATAATTTATTTACAGTATATTTTTTCTGATTAGCTATTTCATTAAATACTGATAAAAATGTTGAATAAACAACACAGCCATCAAAACTATTTTATTTTTTGCTATACAGCACCACAAAATGACCATCACAATTATAAGTTTATACCAAAAAAAAAACAAAACAATCCAATGTAATGATCCATGAAATGAAAGTTCAAAATAAAATAATAAAATAAAATTTCATAGTACCCCACATGTGACGTGAAAACAAAACAAAACAAAACCCCACCTATGTGAACATGATAATATTTATTGATAATTCATATTGAAAAGGTTAATTTAAATGTTAAAATTTATTTTGCATTTATTATGATGTAATTTAAAACTACACTTACAGTTCTTTAAAGTTAATTACATTTTAACTCCTCAAATTCGATTTACAATTACGCATTCTGTTTGCCTCTTTCCTTATTTTAAATTCAGGAACCGAACTGGCATTTAAAGGCATTCTGAATAGTGAAGCGAACAGCGATGCAAGTAAAACAAGGTTTGCTACATCAGCCACAAGACGTTGAGCAACCTGGTTTGATCAAGCCTCTTTAAATTCACTACAGCAGCCATACAATTAAACTTTCATTTTACACATTGTTTTGTATGGTGCATATTTATACAGAGCTACTGTAATCTCCATTGATGGGTAACACATGAGCTGCTCAGAGACTTGAGTCTACAATCTTTTTTATTTTTATTTTTTTTGGGAAGAGCGACACTCCATCTATCCTTGAAAGCACGTCTCTCCTCCACGCTTCTCTCTATCGCTGACTGTGCAACACTTTATTTCAGCCGGCCTTTTGAAAAGGTGACTGGAAGTGAGTGACGCTTTGCTAAAACCTTTCAAACATTCTCGTGCAGGTAAAAAGGAAACGTAGACGCTGCTCAATCATTGAGCATGTCTTTCTGTGCCGACCCAGCGTCAAACACAGAAATGAAAGAGAATGAATATTTAAAGACAACCATTACAAGTTGAGCTTGCCACAAGGAAGACAGAGAAATGGAAAGGAAAAGAGGAAAATAGCGACTGCCCTGAAAATTACGACGCTGTCTGTTGGACTGAGGTACACGGTATGATGGAGGGCTGTTCCAGATATTGCTGTACGCCAAAGAGCTATTTAAAGTGTGAGAGTTCCTTTACCTGAAACTTTTATAAAGCGAGGTTTCAGATTGTCATCTCTGTCAGTTTTGTTTTTCAAACACGTCCTCTATAGTTAAAATGTTTTGAGAGGCTTTAGAAGTGCATCTGAAGCAAAGCATGAAATCAAAATGGGAGTTTTGTGGCTTTTAGTTCATGTCTGCTAGATTCGAGGGCATCCATATGCTAGTGCACTGCTGAAAGTTAACAAAATTAACTTGTAAAGCACAATCGCCTTACGAAACAAAGATTTATGGAATATAGTTTTAGCTGTACATAGACCACAGCGTTTAACACACAAGCCTGAAGATCGCTGAGAATGAACAAATGTAAAAACACGAGCTCTTAATATCTCAACACAACAAAAACTGCATCAATTTGAAGCAATATTGTTTATTTTTATATTTTTCGTTAAGTCAAATGTGTTTGACTAGTTGGGACAACATTTGGGGGACTTCTGTTGATCTACCATGGGTTTTTAATGTAGGGTCTTTCTGTGTCAAATCTACCAAATTTCAGGAAGTTCGCTGCCTCAAAACTTTTGATTTTGTTAAAAAAAAATTCTGGAGAAAGACAAAACATAAGTAGTGGCGAAAGCCAAAATATTAAATGTCATGAATATATATTTACTGAGTATAATCCACTATTTTGTAGAGGAGGGTCAAAATGATAATTTTCACTTGAGATATGGAGTGAAGTTACAGGAGGGTAAAAATTACTTCAGAAAGATGGCAGCATCATTAGTTAATTTTCACACAGAGATTGGTAAGTCTATTAGTAAAATCTGTTGACTTTAGCAATCTTTGTTTCATTATATGCCAAGTGACAGTTGAAAAATGGGGGAGCACTAAGTATTTTTTTAATCCAAATTTTGCATAGCTCAAGAAGTATTAAATATATATTCTTAATATCCTTTTCCAATTTAGTTTTTTAACAAGCTTTTCTTTGGTTATCTTCCTTTTTAGGGCCCTATATGGTTCATTACTTGAGATATTGGGCTCTCAATATGGCTCCAAGAGTAAATTGTTAAATTCTACACATTTTCAGTGGTCAAAAACCAAATGTGGGTCATTTTGCATACAGCTGATACCAACTATATTCAAAGAAGAATATCTGAAGAACAAATAATATTGAAACTAGAAATGTATCTTGTTCCCCTCTATCAAAACAATTGTACAGAACGTACTTGTCTGTGTGCCATTCATTTTCATTTTCCAAAGTTTGCATGCCTGTAATTCAAGTAATATTAAAGATACTCCAATATGATTTTAGAAGAAAATGAAATCTTCATTGTCAAGGCTCTATATGATTTAGTCCAATAGATATGGGCCTCTCAATGTGGCTCCATGTCCAAATTGTTGAATTTTACCCATTTTCAATGGTTGAAAACCAAGCATAGGTCACTTTACATACAGCTGATACTTATTGTATTAAAGGTTAACCCATAAGAACCCAGACCAATTTCTCCTTATAGGAAAATTATGGGACATAAAACAGACCAAATGGGCCACTTATAACATGTTTCTGCAGTTGTTTTTGAAATACAACCCCTCCTTGTGAAAGCTCTGTAATGTTACATATATATGACATTGGGCGTTCATGATAAATTTTTCATGTTACATCGGGTGTTTATTTCTCAATTGAAAAAAATTCGTTTTATATATATATCTTTTTTTTTTTTTTTTTGCTAAATAACAGGTTTTTTTTCTGTTTATTTGCTTTTCCACAACATATATCAGAATGATTACTTTTCTGGGAAGATAAAACAAAAACCTTTTTCAGAAGTAATATAATTTTTGCATTTTATTTGCTTTGCCACAACGTTTCAAAACCACGTAACTGTGACTATTAATTTTACAACAACTCTTTTGTAACATATCAAAATTCTACCTTTTCAGGTATATGGTTTAAGCAGAAATTAATTTTTAGATTTTTTTTTTTTTTTTTTCACAACTCGAAAATTTGCAATCTGAATAAAAATAAATAACTACCTCACACTGGAGGTCAAGATGTTAAACATGCACGTGGATTTGTTAAAATATGCTTTGAAATGAGCAGCAGAGAATATATAACACTAAAATAATTGAATCAGCTAAATTAATTGAGCAGCTCATTACCATTTTTATCATTTTTCTTAATGTGACAAATACGTCACATCAAAATTCCACCTACTGTTTTAAGGTTAACAGCTCGATGTGACATGTATGTCACCACAATATCTTTGGAACTTGTTTTATATCAATTTGTTCAAGAAATGTATTAAAATCAATTTTAAAAATTGCTGACACTGTAACATGCTAACCAGACAGGACACCAATTTGGAAATGTTGCCATGGCAACAAAAAATGCACACATTGTCACATGACTGAACCTGGGTGTTCATTATATGTCACTTAGGGACTTCCAGAGTTCAAAGTGAGGGATAATGCTTTAAAAAGACCTTTCCAGATAATCACCAGTGTTTGTGACAACCACATCATCGTGGGTTCTTATGGGTTTTAAATGTATGAAGAATAAGTATTGCTGAAACTAAAAAATGTAGCTTGTTTCCCTCTATCATGTCTATGCATCGAACATTCCAAGCCAAAAAATGTAAACTCTACATGTGTTTGCATGAGACTAGTGTGACAGAATCACTTGCTAACCTTATTTATGTAGTTTTATCCAATCTTTTCTTCTCAATGTCAATGTGACACCAGTAAATTTTGCATATGGCAGAAACACACAACCAGACGTTCATCTGCCTAGAAAAATAATCAAAAAAGAAATGTACACAACTTTATCATAAAAGTTTTTTTTTTTTTTTTTTTTTACTGAATAATTAATATACTGCAAGTGCTTTACCAAAAAACACAAGTTTTGCATTTCTGCCTTTAAATCCTCTGGAAAAACAGCCCAGTTTGATTCTAGTAAAGAAGAGGTTTTTTTGTTTGTTTTTTTCCATGACTGATCATCATTTTCTGACATCTGCCACAAATGCTGTCGATGTTTACATGATAAAACAGAGTTTAGTTCAACTTTGACCTCACATTTCAGCTCATGTAGGAGGAAGAAAGAAAGATAGCTGATCGACATTGCTGTTTGTGATTATGAAGATCTCTTAGTTCACAGAAAAGAGCTGAGCTTTCATCTGTCACCCGAGTCAACATCTGCCGAGGTGTTAACATCACGTACATGTAAAAACAGCTTCTCCCACACATGTGGTCATATTAACTGACAATGATTCATTTAATCTCTGTTCATCCACACCCAGATACTGCAAACAGGACAGAAATGAGAGGAACAGTACAGATTTCTGCAAATCTAAAACCGAGATTTGTCAACCCACAGATAAAATTGCAAAATGGAAATATAGTAAAAACCAAATCAGATGCAGGTACTTTTTATACTCAGTATGAGGAAAAAGCTCTCTCTTTATTTTTATTCTTTTACCTAAAAATGTTTTTGTATGGTTATATTAACATGCTATTCATTAAACCCACAAAAACATAGTATTAAAACATTTTTGTTTTTACATTGCGTCAAAAATAATTTCTAAAAACATGAATGCATGAATTGAGAAATACAATTGTCTTACAATAAGTCTTAAATTCTTACAATTGTCTTACAATATATTGTATATATATAGTTATTGTATTTGAAAGGGTAATCAGGCAATCAGAGCAGCACCTCAACTTTGGACCTCAAGGAAAACAGTAAAATTAGGCAAAATAAACACTGCCTATGCTTGTGTCACTATTAGACAGTGTTACTTAAGAAAAAAAGTTAAATGAATACGTTTTACGTTTGTATCGTTGATTATATCTCATCCTAAATCACCTCCTTAGAGAAACGGGGTACTTATTTTGGCCTGGACACCTCATGATTTCTAAAACCTCCTAATCGAATAGCACCCACGTTACCATCGCAATCTCGTTGACCCTTTTATGTTTCCTTCGAGTCAGTGTTGATCCAGAGAACACACAGTCATCAGGAAAATACAAAGTGAGGCAGAGAGAGAGAATGTTTTGTGTTTATTCAAGCAGGCAAATTTCAATGCACATTTGGCCCATTACAGCGCATCAACATCAGAGAGCAGCACGCTAAAGCGAGCGAGAAGCGTACACTTATCATTATTTTATAACATGTCTAATGACAGATTGACAGAGGATTTGCAAATGTGAGCCGACGTCGATTTTGCCAAGTTCGGTTTCTGCCACTGCCTGCATGATGCAAACATACTTACGTGGATAATTTGATTTTGCAGTGGATTTATTAGTACATTTTTATAAAAAGAACCTCCACGCCCCGTCGGTGTGGTGAATCTAAGATGTTCTGATGTTTTGAAGCCATCAGACTATGAATAATAGGAATTATGACATTTAGGAGGCTTAAAATGGTGTAAATGCTTCAAAACAATTTCATAAGGAGTCAGAGTGTACGTGATGGTAGGGGCAAGCTGTTTGCTTTGATCAGCTGCAAAATCATCACGCAAAAATAAACCTGACCGCGGTGCTAGTTTGTGACCCAAATGCCTTCAGATCCCCATGAATACCGTGCTGATCGCAGTACTAGGATTGATGCATCTACAGACGCTTTAAGATACTCTGCGAATTTAAACTCTCTCCCTTTTCACCCACTTTCTGTCACGTAATTTTGATTCAGTACGCTGTGGCGGTAGCGCCCGCCTCGTAGGCACCCTACAGAGATGTGCAAATGAGGTGCAGGATTCCTTTAATCACTGCTCTTTGCTCAGACTATAGCAGATCAGGGTTCACAAGAAGAAAGGTTGTAATTAAGGTGGACATGTTAGATATTAGATTAACTGTATTAATATGGAAACACTTGAATTGAATAAACATGAAGCTCGAGATAAATTGCTTGCCAAATCTTCACACTCGCATGACAGCGAAGTAAGACTCGCGCTAGCGAGTGAGGATGATGATGGAAATGGTTTTTAGAAGGCAGCCATAATGATAATCATGATCATTATAACTGTAACTGCATACTTAATATGGTATTACCATGTTTTGGACAAGTTTCATGGTAATACCATTGTATGCTTTGATGTACTTTGAGTACAAGGCAAATACCATGGTATACAAATATGGTGATCATTGGGAGCTATGGAGTTACCATGTTTTTGGACAAGTACCATGGTAATACCATGGTGTGCTTTGATGTACTTGGAGTACAATGCAAATACCATGGCATATAAATATGGCAATCATTTAGAACTATGATATACAGTATATAACAATATACCACAGTATTACCCTATTTCTGAACAAGTACTATGGTAATAGCATGGTATGCTTTAATGTACTTTGGAGTACTGTGCAAATATATAAATATGATAATAATTTTGAAGAAAAATAGCATTACCATGTTGTTTGGATGAGTACCACAGCACTATCAGGGTATGCTTTTATGTGCTTTTGAGAAAGTATTGAGAAGTATTGTCATTATATATATACAGTATATAACAAAGTACCATGCTATTCCCATATTTTTTGGACAGGTACCAAAAATGGTATGCTTTGAGGTACCTGAAAGTACCATTAAAATACTATAGTATATATTTATGGTAATCATTTAGAGCCATGATATAAATCAAAGTACTGTACCATGGTATTACCATGTTTTTAGACAAGTACCATGGCAAAATCAAGGTATGCTTTGAAGCACATGAAAGTACCATGCAAATACCATGGTATTATTTATGGTAATCATTTAGAGTTGTGATATATAGCAAAGTACCATAGCATTACCAAGTTTTTAGACAAGTACCATGGTAAAACCATGCTTTGAAGCACCTGAAAGAACCTTGCAAATACCATAAATATGTTCATTTAGAGCCATGGATAAAGCAATGTACCATGGTGTTACCATATTTTTGGATAGGTACCATGGTAATACCATGGTATATTTTGAAGTGCCTGTAAGTACCATGCAAATATCAAATGGTCACTTTCAAAAAAGTACCATGATACTAGCATGGTTGTTTGGACATGATATTGTGGTATCTTGGACATAAAATTATCATATTTGTACATACCATGGTATATTTTGAATTACATTGGAGTACCGTGTAAATACTATGGTCACAATTATAATTTTTTAAGAATTTTGGACATGTCTTGGAAGGACCATGGAGTAAATAAAATAACAACCATGTTACATGGATATCATTAGTACCATGGCATAAAGTCACATTCACCCTTAAGATAATTGCAAACATATAGTAATGCTTTTGTTTTTGAAATTGCTATTTGCTTATATTGCTATAATTTTTTATACATTAATGTAAACTGCCATAATGTGCACTGATGAATTGTTCACAATAAAACCAGAAATGTGTGTAACAGGAAAGTAAATATGCTCAAATTTGATTTCATGTTGACTTTAGCTGTTAGCCAGAGAGTATGTAATTGTACAATAAGACACAGCAGAGACCGTCCTTTGAATATACAAGACACAGGAAGCATAAGTTAGTGTTTAAAACAGCAGTCGGGCCCGAGCTGACAGTGAAAAAAACAGTGGAATCAATAGAACACTCTGTTATCTATCTCTATATCAGCGTTTAAAGAGAAAGATTATATGTCAGGACTGGTTCTGACCAGACGGAGGCAGAGATACATCATTGTGAAGAGTCAGTGGTCTTTTGTGTGTAAATCATACGTCACATGGCCTCCAAGTTCATCCTCAGGCCACGGAATACATTTCCAACAGACACAGACCTCCATATTTCTCCTCCGATTGGCTGTTTCCTGTAGATGTATGTAGATTATTGTACAGCAGTGCATTTGCCTGATATTTATCGTGGTCAGATGTGCCATATCTTTTACAGTGATTCTTTGTGTTGTTATATGTAGATCTCAAAATAATGGCTTCAGTTTTGGAGGGAAAACAAAGCATTAATCTTCATGATGAACACTTGGTCTGACATCATGAGGGTCAGTTCTTACATTAATGTTAAGGGAACAAAAATAGCCTAATCCACCACACTTTTAGGTTAACACAAATGCTAGCTACTATTTCACACATTGTTGCACTCTAAAATGTGACAGAACAGAGTTCAGAATGCAAAATTAGTACAAATTTCAGCGCCTGGGTTAGTTTTCTCTTTAGGTCAACCACAGTCAGTCAGGCGACAATTTGAAGAGAATTTGGAAGAAAATGGTATATAAAGTTATAATATGTAACATATATTACCTTGTTTTTGGACAAGTACCATGGTATTACTATGGTCAGTGCTGGGTAGATTACTTACAAATTCTGATACTGATTCCGAATTACATTACACAAAAACTGCAATTAGTAACGTAATCCATTACATTAAAAATTTCAGGTAATATAATCAGACTACTTTTGACCTAACTTGTTTATCACATTGATTTAAATAGGACAATCTTAAAAAATACAAAGAGAAAGAAAATATATTCCATTCGTTCCTATTAACAGCATGAAGTGCATTAAAGATTTTATTACATCAAAGTTTAATGAAAAGCTAATAATTATGCTAATTAAATCAAGAAAGCGTAAAATTAAAATAAATACAACAATCAAAATAAAACACTTAAAAAAAAATGAAATGCTATAACTGTTCACCTGCATGTCATGTGACCAATGTGAATAATATTTAATCAATAAAAAGTAACTGTAATCTGATTACAAGTATTTTAAAATGTAATATAATTTAATAACAAGTTCTTAATTTTTGGAATCTGATTACGTAATCCAGATTACATGTAATCGGTTACTACCCAGCACTGACTACAGCTTTGAAGTATCTGAAAATACTATGCAAATACCATGGTGTACAAATATAGACAAGAAATGAAAAGTAGTACCTACAGTATTGTGTGATAACACAGACATTTGAAAGTATACTTTAAGTACTTGTGTAGAGTATGTTCCTACCTTATTGTAAGAACCTGATCCTCTCTTGTGCTTTTCCACCATTTTTCCAAATCCTAGTGAGCTTCGTCGCCGTCTACTGCCTACAAAGGCAGCTAGGTTGTCTTCAAACTGTTGTTGTTCTTTTAAATGCTCTTCTTTTGAACTCTTTTCATCAAAGAACCCTGAAAAAATATATAATAAAGTTTCCACAAAAATATTAAGCAGCAAAACTGTTTGCAACATTGATAATAATCAGAAATGTTTCTTGATGCTGAAAATTCAGCTTTGACCTCAGAGGAATGAATTACATTTTAAAATATATTTAAATAGAACACAGTTGTTTGAAATTGTAATAATATTTCACAATGCTACCTAGGTTCAGCTAACTGTGGTTAGGAACAAATGCTATGGACTAGATTTTAGCATTCCTAAGACTCATAACATAACAGCACCTTTTGCAAACTAAGTTATCTCTAGAATAACTTATCATTTATCATATGCTTTAGAAAAGACAACACATCGCCACTTGGCACAAACAGACAGAAATGTGATATTAAGATGCATGAACAAAGCAGATAAAAGATATCCAACTCACTTAAACCAACGCAAAACAAGGAATTATATATTTTAAATAAAGCGTTCCTTCTCAGAGATGCCATGAAGTGATATTACCAGCTTTCTGGATCTTTACAGGAATAAGATTAACAGCCGGTGATCGTGCGGTGTTATGAACATCAGCTTAAATGTGGTGGGTGAGGAACGAACAAACACGCTCTCTTATTTGCTTCAGTGTGTGAACTCAGACAGTCATCTAAACCCTGAAAAAGGCTGTGAAAGCCGTAATTGGTAGGCTGCTCCCATTCCCAAGCATCTTCTATTAAATTTTAGAGTGCCAGGGAGCACTTTCATTTTGCTTTAATGAAGTTTTTAAAAGTTTGACTGATCTTCAGTGTAAGTCATCCAGAATGCCAGAGCATTTGTGCCCGGTTCCCACTTTTTTTTCATTATCACTCTCTGTTATGACTCTCTTTCTCTGCATCTCTGCCATTTTATTATGAAGGATAGAACCCCTCTTTCTTCGTGGCAAGGCCTCCATCATTTTGTCGGCTTTCTTTACAGAAAAATTGTATGTACCCCTAAAACGCTTCTTTTAAAAAGGTCAACAGATGTAGATTAGACTTTCTGGTAAAAACAAAAGAGGCTGGATTCATTAAAAATAGTTAGCTTGCTTGTTTTGGCCTGGCATCTGAGCCATATTGAGAGATCAGAATATCGCAGAGACTTGATGGGGAACCCTTTGATTTGGCAGCCAACTACACAGAATAAATGCTAATAATTCCCAAGTAATACCCTAGCAAACATCCAAAACAGTAGGCTATATCAATATGCTAAGCTACTCAGGACACCTTAAAGTTGCTGTATAATTATCTTGACTGCACTAAAGCATAAAAAGTCTATACCATGTCTGCAGATATTTAGGAAACATGTTAAGGTCACATACTTGCTTCTCCGAAAAACAACACTACAGCCAGTTATTATGCTTTGAAATGCGCGTTCCTTGTCGGAATGTCTGTTTTTCTTTTGGTCTGTGTAACTCCGCCCACTACCAATTTTCACACGCCGCGTTGCCAGTTGGTGGAAAACTCAGAGTACTGTAGCCATGGAAGCCAGCAAATGAACCCGGCCAGAGATCACAGATTCACAGATGAATTTGGAATACTGTAACGTACTTGCGACCGCTAGCTGTCAATATCACAAACTGCACCTTCAACATCACAATGGCAAGTTTTGCACAGGTAAGCGCCTCTCCCATTTTCTTAATACAATATAAATTATGCATAAAGTGTAAAACAAGCCTAACAAGCCTAGATGCTTGGCAACAGACACGTAAAGGCTGTTATTCCCATGTTAATTGGAGAGTGACGGAAAACACGTAAATTAGAGCAAAGAGACTTGTTCTTAGCTTTATAGTCCGAAAAGTCCATTCAGGAATAACTTAATTGTACATAGCTTGACAGTACATAATACTAAAACGCGCAATGCCAGACGTTCCTTAAATGGGTCACGTGCTGCGTTCGTCCAATCGATGGCACTGTTTGCAAATATGTAAATTAGTTAACTCAAGTTTTTATAAATGTACAGTGTGAAACGTGAAACAAGATAACCCAGGATTCAGTTTACCTCAGGGTTAACTATTTCAAGTGTGAAAAGCTATTCTGTTTCTGAAGACCATACTGAACAGACAAGAATAAATGTTCTAGATATTCTACAACGAATCTTTACAGATATGCAGCTTCTTAAAAGGTTTGTATACTAGACACATTAAATTATTTGCTGCAACCTGAATGTCAACGCCAAATATATGAAACAAATAGGCTAAATAAAAAAAAAGACTAGGCTAATAACATTAAAAAAATGGTCTGTTTTAACATTATCATGAACTAACATTAAACAATAGTTTTACAGAATTTATATATACTAATACATTGCTGTATGAATTATTAATTAATGTTTTAATATTACTGTTATAATATATAAATACAATAAATGTTGTAAGATGTTGTTCATTGTTAATAATACATGATACCTACTGCATTAATGAAATGTAAATTGTAATTATTGTAAAGTGTTACTGCAGCATCAAAGCAACTGAAAGTCATTCATTCTCAAAGAGAGCTGGCAGGTAATAAAAGCATCTGAGACCATATGCATCCAAACTTAGAGTTCAACCTTGTGCAAACACGCATGTAGCACACTACCAATGGAAGTGCAGATAGTGAAGCTCAGTTGGATCCAGCAGTCAAGCAGCAACACATAATAGCTGGTTGGTCCATCACAATAGCTTAAATTTCATGTGCAGTAATTGAAATCAAGTCATTAAAAAATGACAGCATGTGTCACAAAAAAAAGTTAAGCTATTCCAAATAATGGAACTGTAGGTTTAATGTGCAGGAATTACAAGTCATATTGTTGTACGTGGTGTTATGGTTTGTAAATTCAGTCAAATGTCCATAGACAATGTCCTCTTTGCAGTCAGGGTGGAAAAAACCCGAAGCATTTGAAGGCCTAAGGCTTCCACTAATACAAAAAGTCTAATCAGAGCAGCAATCCCTGATGTTAATGAAGGTGTCACACATTGCACAAAGAAAGTTGTGCCTGGCAATCTTCCATTTTTCGGCTGCCTACACCAGTGACATTTCATCTCACATTCAAAGAGTGCCTGGGCCCTTAATGAAATGCATAATTAACATATTCTAATTGTGCTGAGCTCGGTGATGGTTTTGACAGAGCTCACTTTCCATGTCTAATTCAATGCTAATTTAATCTGTTCTTTTCCCAGCGACATGACCTTTCTTGATTGAGTTTCACCGCAAAGAATTTTTTGATGGATTGATTTATCAACCTCTTGGAATGCAACAAAAGCATCACTTTGAGACAGAAGTGGGGGGTGGGGGGTGGTGGTCTTCATCTGGAAAAAACGCAACTGAGAATGAAGACAAAATCAAGAAACAAAAGGAGGAAAAAAACTAAATTAAAAAGGAATAAACTCAAGCAACCTGAAAAATGTTTCTGATGATTTACTGTGCTATTAACCCCTGGTGCACAGATTCGCTCATCATCATCCAGAGCCTTAATGGTGAATTTTCCCAACCATTTAATCTCACTTGCTGAGTGTCAGTAAACCAGTGAAGTTGCATTACCTTTTTTTTATGCAGACTACTGGGCAAAGTGGAGATGCTGGAGGGTCTTTTAGTATGCCATTTGCATGAGATGACTCATTGTCCCTTTGGCCATAAATATTTGTATACATATTCCATAAATTTATTGTATGAATAAATGCATATTCCCTGTAATTTACCTGCGAAAACTCTGTAAACCTCTAAAGACTCATTTCAGAGTTCTGTGGTGGCTAAAGCAGCTCACACATTGCAAAAATGAATCCTTCATACAAAGAGAAATGTAGGCTTGATTTAACTGGGCCACCTTCAAACGCTGCATTAAAGTGAGGACAACAGCAGAAAATGTATTATTTTACAATAATATTCAGACATTACATTATAAACAGACATTATCACAACTAAAGTTATATATATATATATATATATATATATATATATATATATATATATATATATATATATATATATATATATATATATATATATATATATATATATTTTTTTTTTTTTTTTTTTTTTTTTTTTTTTTTTGAAAATATGTTTTCCAATATACACTGTTTAAACATTTAGAAATTAAAATAGAAACATAATTAATAGATAATACATTTTACATTTTCCGAATCCATAAATCATCTTAAGTTGTTGAATTTACACTCTAAGACAAATGAACAAATGAGACAATTAAATCATTCATCACAATTATTTGTATGCCAATTAATCACCAGCAAAAACATTGTGTGACAATCTTATTAATAGCTGAAAACAATCAAATTAGCCAAATAATTAATAAAAAAACTGAGATGTGAATAACGGGGGTTGAATTCTGCAGAACTTTCTGTTCAAGCAGATTCAGTGTGGATCTGTCCATGACCACTGCTGCGAAAACCATGTCTTTACCCTGCAATTTGGCTGGGTAATAAAAGCCTTCTATGGAACTAACCATACTGGTTAAACATCACAATGCCAGTGGCCTTAAAAAGCATTTGGACACTTTTGTAACACTTAAATTGTCTGAATGTCTTTGTATGAGATACAAAATACCAAATCAAGTGGCATCTGTGTTCAAATGCTGGAGCTGTTTTAGAACTTCACTTATCTGTGCCATTTTTGCAATATCCAACTGGTCCCAAGGTGATTTTTGGTGGATGTATAAAGTTCACACAGTTGTCACAGTACACTGATACTAAAAGCTGGTACTCTTTCAAAAGGTGCTAATATGTATACTTTAGCTATTAATATGCAGAGGCAGACAGTAGTGAAGTATTTTTACTCTGCTTTAAAAGTACTTTTCAAGTGTCTGTACTTTATCAGAGTGTTTTTCTTTAGAAAACTTTACTTCACAACATTCCAAAGCATAATATTGTACTTTTTACTGCACTACGTTTCATATTAAATATCATTTAATACATTAGAAATCTGGTACTTTCTTACTTTTACTCAAGTAAAAGTAATTCAAAGATTTACCTGAGTACAAGAAAGTACTACATTTTTAATGTTCTAAAGTATTAAAGGAAAAACAAACAACAACTTATGAAATATAGTGCAGTAAAAAGTATGACATTATGCTTTGGAATGTAGTGAAGTAAAGTTTTCCAAAGAAAAACACATCCAAAGATAAACCACAGATACTTTTTAAATTTACTTGAGTAAAGTAAAAATACTTCACTACTGTCCGCCTCTGCTAATATGCACTTTTAAGATATCAATATGCACTCTTTAGGGGTAAATATGATACAGAAGTGTACAGTATCGATAGATAACTATGAACATGTTTCACTATTGTTTCATAACCAGAAAGTATTTAAACAGTATATTGTTGCATTTGTTTTTTTTTGTGAAATGGCTTGTTTGAGAAGTGTTTTGCTAAATTTCCTCAAAAGAAATCCCACTTTGTTTGATAATTTGTAGCATAATGTGGATTAAGTGTCCAGATGTTTATTGGGGTCACTATATATAGTTTGAAAATATTTTGTCATGATTTAAGGCCAAATCTTATGGGTTTAACAGTTGAACTCAAGGCCCTCTTCCCCATCACCAAGCTGTTTAAGAGATAAAAACACTACGCCAAAGTCATCACAACATCACCATTTTTCCATCTCAAAACAGTTCGGGTCTTTCTGTGTCACCCCTTTATTTTGAAGAACCACGAGTTCACTAAACTGCTCTCTGTTTGCCATTCGCACGGCGAACGGTGCGATTCCACCTCAGGATGGAGCTTTCAGCTCACTCATAGACCTGAGAGAAGCATACGACAGCTCATAATCCAGTAGCACTACAGTAATTCCCTTCACCTGCCATTTTGCTTACCCCACATTTAGAGCAGAGCTAGCACAGTGAGATGCTGGGGAACTGCGTTCAGACTGCAGCTGTCTATCTTCGGGAGAGACGAGGGATTATACATTCGCTCGTATGCGCACACACACACACACACACACACACACACACAACTGTAATTGCAACACTGCCGGGCCCGCCCTCATTTGCATCTTTCCCTTCCGTAGACTTTGATTGGCAGCTGTACATGAAATGCCACATCAGTTGAAAGTATGTTGTGAGCTGGCACTAACGATCCCCGTGGCTCCGGGGAGACCTGCCATATTGTAATTTGGTTATCAGGCATGAAGGAAATAATTCTAAGTGCCAGGATATGCGAGACAGAATAAATGCTTCAGTGCCACACGTTGCCCAGGGTGACAGTTTTTATTTAATGTACAAGAGGCTCCTGTTGCCGGCAGCATTTGGGTAGGGGATCAGCAGAAGCAGAATTTCTCAGTCTTTCCGCGGATTGGAATAGAGAGAGCAGAGGGAGGAGCAGGGGTGGGAATGTCGACCGCGGAAGAGCATAATTTTTTAAGGCAGGTGTCCATCTCCGGAAATTCTGTACGCTGCAAAATCTGTAATTACCTCCTCAGTGGTTCCATAGGATGACAGAAGCGGGGGCCTCCCGTAGAGATGATGCTGAATTGCAGGACAGACTGGCAGAGAGCCGTGGAAGACTGTGGAAGATTGCCTCGTGCGCTCTGGCGTTGACACGACGGTGAAGGGCGGTACTGATCGAGTCTCTCATAAGCGGCAGAGGCCTTATTTGTTTTGATGCACTGTTTTTGCATGGGGAGCCAGACCCCTTGAGATGGAGCTGTCACATTGCAAAGAGAGGCCCCTGACGCTGGCAGCAGCCCCCGGGCAAAATGAAAACAAGTAAGTGGCATAGATGGAGGATGCCAGCTTGCCTTTTTTCTGAACAGTCCAATGAGAGTGAAGCAGTCCAAACTCACTATGCACCAGTAGTAATCAATGCTTGCTGATAAATGTTGACAAAAGTTTATGTGTAATAATTAGGTGAATGGGCTACGACAGAAGGGAATAGAAAGGTGCACGCATCATTCCACAGGTAAAAACATAAACGCATGCACCAATCAAAGGGTCTTCGGAAAAACGAGAATGGCAATCACGAATTCACATGGCGTCTTGGGTACGGCCAACCCCTGCCTCACACAATTAAGCTAATTATTAATGAATTCGAGGGTTAAGAGAGCAGCCCCTGCCAAGATACTTCAAGTGAGCTGATTGAAAGGCGCGAAGACTGACATTCCCCAGCCAAGCACGGATCGTTTGTCTGTGGGGATAGAAGCCGCTCAGTTCCAAATGCCATGTGTGGGGGACACACACAATGGGCTCTGTGCGCCGCTATTATCCCTGATGTCAGCAGCCTGTGCCCTCCTTCGTGAAGAGGTCTCCTTGTCTAAAACCATGCCACCCTGCAACACATCATTTGGTAGTCTGTCAATTTCCCCAACGTTATCGGACCAGGTGTAAAAATAGCAGACAGACCTGTCATCCAGAACCTCTACGCACCCTTTCCCTTCATCCACTGGAACCCGAGTGCCAGTCCAAGGGAATCCAGATGGGTGGCGTTTAAGGAACGCATGAAGGTCACGTGTTCATCTCACTCAAGTCTAGAGGCTGGAATACACTACACGACTTTTGCACAGATTACAATATGGATGAGTCGAAGCTAGTTGACAAAAGTCAGAGGTAGTCTACAGATCTGAGTTGAGATTTCACAGAAAATCACAGTGTGTGATGGACACAGGCTCCAATTTTTTTAGCTTCAGGCTATGAATCCATCCAGTCTGAGCATATCAAACGTTTGATATTTTGAGCACATTTTTTAAACCACATCTAAGTCTTTTAAGCCAGTTTTAGCCATGTAACCATTTACAAAGTCAGCAAGCTTATGATACCAAGTGATTTAAAATGTTACGATTTTGAAAAGTTATGTAGGGTATCCCAGCCCTAATGAGATCTGCAAATGCAGGCTCACACAAAATCCACAGAGGTAAAGCATGCTTAAGTTAGCCAAAATATGCAAAGGGCTGCAGGATATATAGAAGGTGCAGGTTTACTGACTAGGGCCTGGGGCCTAAAATGTATTAAACTCTAATTTGGGTACATGACATGGCCAGAGGTTTGTGGACACTCTCTTTCTAAGAAACAGGTTTAACCATTACTAACAGGTGCAGAAAATCAAGTGTACAGCCATGTGTACTCCTTAAGCCTTATGGTGTGGAAGAACTTGACTGACCTGCACAAAACCCCAGTGAACACCTTTGGTATGAATTGGATTAAGAACTGTGCGATTTCTCTGACCTTCCTGATCCTGAATGGGAGCAAATCCCAGCAACTCCCATGCAAATCCAATGTTCCTACATCTAATGATCTACCTTGCCAAAAGAGTCAAAGCTATGATAACAGCAAAAAGAGAACAGATTTTCTAGCAGTGCCCATGGTTTCAAAATTAAACACTCAAGATGAGCATGCAGGTGTGGTCCACATACTTTTTTGCCATCTTGAATGCATCTCTTTGTGTACAACCAGATGGGTGACACGATCTCAACCTAGTTGTACGCATCAACACCACCTCTGCAATTTTATTCCACAAACCAAACCCATTCCTCAGAGATAAAACCTTCCATTGCTTGAGGAGAAAGTGCAACCAAAGGCAAGGCATTGGCCCTTGATGGCCCTCGGTCCGAAAGACTGACTGGTTGACAGGGTGAGGAGAGCTGATTGATCTGATGACAGATCCTTCTGAACCTCAGCCTCTATTCTGCTCTCTGCGGCGATATCTTTGGAGATCATTGACGTGCAGGGTTGATACCTGATCAAACAGGCCTCTGAACTGCCAAACACAGGGCATCATTAGCAGCGGCGACCCGTCGCTGGGGAGATGTCGGCTGTACGATGGCCATGTGGTGTTGATGCCTGGGGAGACGTCTGGCGAAGTGGGTGGTCGGCGGATAAATCTTCACCTCGAGGTGTGTGCGAGGAAGGTCTGCTGTTAACTAGCAGCCAGCAAACTGGCCGTCAGCTCTCATATGAAAGGGTGGAGGACTGAAAGCACACATACAACTAAATCCACCTTGCACAACCAAACAATTTTAAGGCTTGCTTTAAATTAATTGTCTGGTAACATTTAAAGTGTCATTAAAGCTCAAAATGGCTCCCCCAAATGATGTTAGCAGCAACAGGAAAGAGAATTCAAAATTTAGACTAATTTAGACGCAAAATATGAGAGTTTTTGCTTAAAGCCTAATCTCTTTTCTATTCACAAGCACTTTTAGACAATCCAGCACAATTAAAATGGCAGGAGCAACAAAACCTCAAACACAGTCCAGGGGCGTACTGTAAATCTGCAGCACTAATTTTCAAAATAATGAAATATCCAAATGTTTGGATATTTTATTGCGGCCTCTTGCAGTGCATGACAGTATCTTTTACAAGTTCGCAGAGCAAGTCTTTGTTTTACCCTTGGCACTGCCAGACAAACTCATGTGCGTTTCTGGAGATGGGAATGTTTCAGGCACTCAGATACGCCCCAGAGAATTAGATGGTAAACCATCAGTTTGAGGGGAGAAATACACTTTGCCAGTGGTAGTTTTTGAGATGTGAGAGCTTGTTTACGTTGCCGTTTTAAGCGTAACTCTGGCTGACAAAGGAAACCAGATGGAATCACTTATGATTATGTTACAATAATGTTTTGCCTTTGAATAAAAAGACTCCCTTTACCATAAATTATTGATTTTGAAAACCAGATACACTAGGAGCAGCATGCTCTTCAAAAGTCAAAATGTAAACTTAGATGTACAACAAAATTAATTGCATATTGTGTTTTAATGTTTTGGAATGGAATTTTGATGCTTCTGTGTTCCACACTTCCTGGTTTCAGAAATCCAATGCGGCTGCCACGCGTCTGGATTGTATTTTCTATTACCTTCATGAAACTAGAATTAGAAGTGCACTGTCATTAGTTCTTACAACCTTAAAAGAACAGTTCAACCAAAAATTTTCATTATTTACTCACCCTCATGGAACAGACAAATCTCTTTTTAAGGAAGCTTGACCCCATCAGTCAAGAAAGCTTCAAAAACAGCCAAAAAATTAAACTTAGAAACACCATAAAAGCGGCCTAAACAAACTGTGTGCTATATTCCAAGTTATCTGAAGCTCTCTCAGTTGACAATGTCATTGTCATCATTTGACATTGGGTCAGTTTGAATATACCGAACAGAGAATAAGTTTTGAGAGCAAATTACGACCTCACTTTCAGTCTGTTTCTCCAACAAACCCATTATATGACTTCAGAAGACTTGGAATATAGCGCCAAAAGGAGCATGTGACTCTGTGAATATTCTTCAAAAATTCTCCTTTTGTGTTCCACACACAAGAATAATAGCCTGCTGTTTTAGAATGACACAAAGAATTTTAATTTTTGAGTGAAATAACCCTTTTACAAATGCAATAAAGTGGTGCATGTGAACGCAACCCTCCTCATTTAAAACTCTGAGAATGGAAAACACATGGCGCAGGTACCAAAAGTACTGTATGAAAGAACACAAAGTACAAAAACAAGTACAGTCTCCAGAAAACAGTGACTGCCTTGGCTTCAGTCTTATCGTCTGTGATTTCGCGGACTTCAAACAATCACGCCGTGCTCTTGATGCAGGCGTGGCGGAGCGGATCTTCACATTTAGCTTTGACATCTTAGACAATTGGGAAGAGAAAGGCAACCTTCACAACTTTGAAGCGCACATGAAACTTAGATCAACTGTATTTTTAAAGGTGCGGCGGGGGGACTCGCCATCCTCAAACCAGGCCTAAATCAACATTTCAAAGTCTCCACTGAGCTCTTCACTTCTGAGTCGGATCACAGAGCTGTGGAATGGCAAGGCCTCATTTACATGGTTCTGAAACAGACGGCTACTTCATCTCGCCGAGAGGAGGGGGGATTCTATCAAGTACACTTTATGAAGCCTAAAAATATAGCCATTTCTTCCGCAGAGGGAAGAAACGTTGAAAAATAACTACACTTCGAGATCAAAGGTGGGCATAATTGACATGTTACATCTGCGCAAATAGAGCAGAAGTGGGCAGACCGCTGAATGATAACCAACAGTCACACGGGACAGTAGGGGTGGGCGGAATCACGTATGAGTCATTTTATATCAGAGTAAAGGTACATTTCATGATATAGTTATCTTTTTCTGGAAGTTTAAGAACAAAAATTTAAAAAATAATGTGGTAATGCCTATTTATGGATAACCCAGTGAGTTAGGTGCTTCACGAATGAAAGGTACTTCATCTTGTTTGAATTTGATGGACCACTGAATGTGCTCTTATAGTCACATTTTGATTTCACGGTGTCTAGACGGACAGCTTGTCACTATAGTACCCTTAAAGAAACAGCTTTCTACCTTATTTACCCTAAAGAGGTTCATTGTAGTACATATTTCTACTTTAAGGTACTAAAACATGCACCTTTAAGGGATAGATAAGGTACAAATTTCTCCTTTAAGGGTCCCAGTGTTAAGCTGCTGTATCCATAAATGTACAATTTTTGCACATTATTTTCTGACAGTGGATACTACAATGGAGTTTAATATATTATATTATATATTATATTAATATTTCAGTTTAATATAACTTGCTCAGCTATAAAGCTTCATGTGCAATACAATGTAACACAACTGAAACCACATATACACAAAAACATACTTTGGGTGACCTTCAAAACGTGTTAAAATGGAATTTTATAGATATTTCATCATAAACAGAGTAAGAAAAGGTGCATTATAGCTCAAGCTGCGAGGTTCCTTTGCATAAAAATGTAAATATGTACAGCAGTCTGTATAGAAGGTATTTAAACTAGTTTTGAGGATGGGACACTTGGCATTTGTTGAAGATCTTGCTGCGCTTTTAAGGCTGTGTTTACACCTTTGGTGTAGTTTTATGGCTATGTGAGCAGAAACGAAAGCTGCTGCTCTCCATATTATTTTCCGTTCTCTCTTTTCGTGTTCATAAGTAAACTGCATGAGATTATTTCGCAATTTTAGATCTAAAGATCAGAAAAAGACCATAGATACACCTGCCCATAGACCCTCCCCTCAAAGAAATCAGTAAAGTGGTTGAAAGTGGATAAAAGAGATGGATTAAAACGGCAGGTAAACGGGAATTTGTCTTCCTGATTTACTATACTATTACTTCCTCATATACTCCACATGGCTCCATAAAGGCCTCCTGAAGTGAAGCGATGCATTTTTGTAAGAAAAATAGCGATATTTAAAACTTTATAAACCGCAATTTCTAGCTTCCGCTAACTGTTGTATGCGCGTTCACGAGAAAGTGGTGTTCCAGCAGATGACGTAGGACGTAGGCGAAGCGTAGGCGAAGCGTAAGCTACGTCTCGCAAGAACCAAGTTTTTTTTTTTACAGGACCAAAGGAAGCAAAGTTTCCTTTGTTTAGCACAGAAAAACCAGTCTCTTCTTGGCTTGTATCGAAATCCTCTGACATTTTTCTTTACAAATCCTTGTTTTGTACTGTTGTAGCGTTCATCGCCGTGTTCATCTACGTCCTACATCATCCGCTGGAACGTCACTCTCAGCTAGAGATTATGGTTTATCATTTTTAAATATATATTTATAATTTTTAAATATATTTATATATTTTAAGTTTTAAATAGGGCTATTTTCTTTTTTGGGTAAACTATCCCTTTAATGCCAGGTGTAAAGAGGGACTTAGACACCAGAGCATGACAGGTTTGCTGTGATGAAAGGTTGCACGGAAGACCCTTTTATGGTTTGAGCGTGTTTAATGCAAATTAACCTTAGACACACGGTCACTCATTTCGAATACTCCAAATTCTTTAACATTAGAACGATGCGGTTGAGATAACTTCTCCTGCGCATATAAATATGAACAATCTATGCAATTATTAGTCAATGAAACCCAGTGTTCTCTTTGTTTGAGCACCTCGACCAGCCCAACACTTCAACACAGGCTCAACCAATCACGTGAGTTTGGGGATGGGACTATCTGACTAGATTGTGTTTGACACTCATTATTTTTATATCTTCGTTTAACAGCATAGAAATTACACAATCTACCTTTATTAAGTTAGTAACGTCAGTTGCTCCTCAACACTCATACCGCCCCACAGGAAGCCGGCAGAGATCGTTTTGGATTTCCTTCCGAGCAGACATGTGGATTTATAGCCTGTAATGGGGAAAACAAAAGGGGGAAAAGAAAACGCAAAAGAGAGGAGAAAGTAAGTTTGAGTGACTCCTTGAACGAGCAGGATCTGTGGTCCTGTCAGCTGATTAGCCCTCTTGATTAGCATTTATAAGAGGCCCTGGTGCTCTATTATTTGCATTCCTATTTAGCCATGATTTTGTGGAGGGCACTCCATGATTAAACTTGTCACCAGTCCTGATTGACAGGGTCAGATCTTCACATTCCACTCGTCTGAAATGGAAGTGCGCAAGAAAGAGAAAAGGAGGGGGAAAAAAACGATTGTCAGCTATTCTTCACACTCCTGACGAGCTTTGTGAAGGATCTCTTTCAACTTCTCTCATGCTTATCCCTTTCTTCCCCCCTCTTTTCTAACTCTATCACTTTTTCTCTCTGTGTCTCCTGTCATCTTAGATAGGTCAGGAATATTTTAATTTTAGGGATAGATTTGGCCTGTCACAGAGGCGAGATGACGTGTTGCTCAGGAGATGAGACATGAAGGGTGTAAAACAATAAAAAAATAAAAATAAAGTGCGAATGAAAAAAAAAAAGAGAAAAGTGCTCACTTTATTAGACAGATTTAATTACTCTGAATAGGGATTAAAACAGGCCATTCAGTGAAGTGTGAAATTAACCCTTGATTACTGATGAATCTCTGAATGAAGGCTAAAACAACCATTTGGAGGGAAAAAAAGCGATACTCTTCAACAGTAATTGTTTTTTGGAAAGGAGATCGCATTTCCCTCGCATTACCATGCCTCTGGTGTGGCGGGCTGATGTCAGGTGACTACATTATTAACAGTGAAAATGCTAACAAAGACATGACATTATGTGAAATCCAGCGCTGCGCTTGCATCAGGGACCACTAACCTTTCGGAGAGACTGGACTGCCTCTCCAAGGATGAGCTCTGGGAAAAAACAACAATTAAAAATGCAGAAATGAGCCGAGTTGATGCGGTCTGTCCAATCTGATGAATATACGGCGGGCTGAATATTAGACGTGCTGTCTTAATGGGGCCGAACTGTTGTTGGTCGCCATTTCTGTCAAAATACCAAGAGCAGGAAAAGTAATAAACTAATAACTGGAAGGTATTCACATTCGCTTTTGTGATGGCATAACATTTCATTTTGAAGAACTGTGATGACTTTTTTTATAAAACATTTCTGATTGGAAGTATTTGTTATAATATAATATAATATAATATAATAAATATAATATAATATAATATAATATAATATAATATAATATAATATAATATAATATAATATAATATAATATAATATAATAATGTTTATAACATAATATAATAAAAAATAAAGTAAATTAAAAAGTTAATGTGCAGAATCTGCCATATGTTTATGCTTGTAGTGTTCAACACCCATTTTACTTCCATAATAGAATATAATAGAATAGAATAGAATAGAATAAAAATAAAGCTAGCATTAATTTGTGCACATTTTTTGCAGCAAGTTTTTGTGAGCATGAAAAAGAGTTTATAACCCATTTTACTTCAGTTATATGTTGTGTTACATAAGTAAAATGGAGGGTAGGATGCTCAGAGAGGGCAAAAAAAAGTGTTAACGTTAGACTGATTTTATCCATCAGGTAATTCTAACATAATTATAAAAAAAAATTAAAAAAAATAAAAGAAGAAAATATAAGGGTTTGGTGACAACATCTGAAAAGGAAAGTCATTTCAGGGATGGAGCGAATTGTTATTTTGATGAAATGTAACAAAACATCTTTGAATCAATTAATCAATAAATATAAAGTAATTAGAGTATCTTTTGATTTCAATTTTGATTTTTAAAAAGTCTCCTTTTCAAACAGGACATTGTCTATTTAGCCTTTTAAAGATCTTTTACACATTTTTACACCACCTCATGATCTGATTCAGGCTATTTAAGTTATGATTATGTTCATCATCATGACATACAAATGCAGTTTGTCAGTCATACCTGCAGGTGTCATATAGCGTAATCAGGGAGAAGATTCAGACAGCGAAGACACCAAGACAATTAAGACGCAGCACTGACATTCTGATTGTGATATACACCATTCAAGTACAAAATCCTGTAATAGGTGCCTCAGCGAGAGTGTGCGTGTGCTCATATAATTAGTAGTAATTAATGATGAAAAAGTGAGGACCCGTTTGTATTTCAAATTATCCCATTAGCTCTTGTCATACTCGTGTACACAAAACAGCTTGAGTTCAATTAGTTTTTTGTCACACAAAAGTGATTATAAGCAGCCAGTGCAACCTGATTCATGGGATACCTCCTGTCTAATCGCAGGCACTGATTTAGTAGAGCGCCGGTACTCAACCCGAGGCACGCCAGGTCCGTGGGACTTTTTGGCGGTATTGCGTTTCAAAGTCTCACTTTTCACCCAAAATAGTTTTTTAATGTTCTTTTTTTTTACCTGAGTTTTGTGAGCTATAAGTTTCATTACAAGTCACATGACTAACATGGCCTTATTGTGGCTATTAAATAATCAATTAGAATGAATAAAATGTCTCCTAATTTTAGGTGTCACCCAATTTTCAGTAACAAGGATATTTAGCTAGCAAAAGACTCCTGTGCTAAATTTTAAAAATGTCAAAAATACTGGAAGCCCCTTACATCCCCTGAGGAAAAAAATGAAAAAGGTAATTATAGTTTAATATCTCATAAGTGTGTCTCTAATATTTCACAATTCTCCGCAACCTTATAAGTCATAATGTGATTTTGCAATTATGAGAAATAAAGTCTCAATTATAAGAAATGAATAAAAAAAGTTTGATTATCTATCTATCTATCTATCTATCTATCTATCTATCTATCTATCTATCTATCTGAAGTTACAATCATTAGATATTGATATTGAGATAATTGATGTTTCAAAAAGAAAAGCTATATAAAACAAAAAATAAAAAGGTAATTGCAACTGTTTATTCTAGAATTCCAACGTCTTTCTCAGAATTCCAAGTTTACATCTTACAATTCCAACGTTTTACATTTGACTTTTTATCTTACAATTCTGAATTTTCTTCTCAGAATTATAGTTATAAACTTGCAATTGCGAGTTAACATCTATAGAGATGTAAAGAGAAAAGTATATAATATAATTGCAAGATAAAAAGTCAGAATTGATGATATATACAGTCAGAATTGCAAGACAAACACTCAGAATTTTGAGTTTATATCTTGCAATTCTGACTTTATATATTGCAATGTATATCTTTGCAAATGCAAGAAAAACGTCTGAATTATCTCACAATTCAGACTTTTTTCCTTGCATTTGCAAAGACGTATATTGCAAGACAAAGTCAGAATTATGTGATAAAGAGTAACAATTTTTTATTTTTTATTATTTATTTTATTTTATTTATTTTTTTATCCCATGGTGAAAACAAGCTTTCATAATAGACACATGCATACAATATCTCACAATTGTAACCATATTTAATAGTGAGATTTTTTTTCCCTTTCTTATTTTCAACTTTAGCTCACAATTAGACTTCCTTTTTTATTTTATTTATTTATTTATGTTTTTTTTTAACTCCGAGAGGGAAACAAAAATGTCAAAAAATCCAAAAAGGACAAAAACAACAACAGTAAAATGAGTCCATATGACATGCATTTTATTGTCTATTGCAAACATTATTCTGAGAATAACCCAGAATATTCCTTCAAAACAAGCATCTCAGCCAATTATCAAGCAGTTCACCATTTGAAACCGCCTTGACCAAAATGAATAATGAACAGTGACATTTTGAAGCATGCACTGCAGTCTTCACCAGCACATCTAGGCTGATTCCACATGAAAACATATAAAGCACATCCACTAAATCAGCATACGTCCTACCAGCTTTGTTGGCTGGGCTGGTACATAGAGGCTCTTTGCTTTGACCTTACTTGACCTTTTCATTGATCCTTCCATCTGTTAATTCAGAAAACAGACATAATCAAAAGCTTTCAAAATCGATCAGATCTTGTAATGCACCCAAGATGGACAAGAAACTAAAACATGATCAAATCAATGGGTTTAACGTATCAATACAAACCTCATATTCTAACAAGCCTGTCTGTCGTGGTCACGTGCACCGGTCTGAACGTTTAAATGGATCCTCTGCACATTTTGTATTTCTCCCTGTGAGCTTGCATAGGGGCTGCTATTTCTAGGCTGAGTGAAACTTTAACAGATGTTGCTGTTAATTACTACAGGAGGGGGGAAATGCGATTTAAACACTTTTATTAATTAGTTCCAATGGAAGTGCGATGCAGGGGAGATGGAAAGGCTTGAGGGACAGTCAAGTACTGAGGTGTCAACAGTGCCAATGTCTGAGATCAAAATAACATGCTTCAAATGGAGCGCCATCTCAAGCTTCGAAAGAAACTGTGCTTGCCGGAAACACCATTTTAAGTGAGAAAAGTAATATAACAACATGTTCTTAGTTCTGAGATATAAAAATACAGATGTTATCATGTACAACTGTAGAGAATAAAAATAAAGACCGTGGGCCTTTATATAGGTATGGGAAAACAGATAATTTCCAATTAGATATTAAACACACACACATTTAAATACATAAAATATTATACGCAATATGTGACCATGGACCACAAAACCAGTCATAAAGGTCAATTTTTTTAAAACTGAGATTTTTTTAAAACTGAGACATTATCTGAAAGCTGAATATATAAGCTTTCCAGCAATGTATGGTTTGTTAGGATAGGACAATATTTGGCCGAGATACAATTATTTGAAAACCTGGAATCTGAGGGTGCAAAAAAATCTAAATATTGAGAAATTTGCCTTTAAAGTTGTCCAAATGAAGTTCTTAGCAATACATATTCCTAATCAAAAATTACGTTTTGACATATTTACGATAGTATAATTTACAAAATATCTTCATGGATCATGACCTTTACTTAATATCCTAATTTTTGGCATAAAAGAAAAATTGATAATTTTGACCCATACAATGTATTTTTGGCTATTGCTACAAATATACCCCAGCGACTTAAGACTGGTTTTGTGGTCCAGGGTCACATATTTGTATTCATATTTTAATATAAATATATTTAATTTAATATTTAGTGTTATTTTTTTTTTTCACATTTTATTTTTTTAAGTTAACAAAGATGGGAAAAGACATGATTTCCAATTAGATATTGAAATCAATGAAAACATTAATACAGTAAAATATTTAAATAAAAAAATATTTAAATTATATATATATATATATATATATATCTATCTATATATCTATCTCTATATATATCTCTATATATATCTCTATATCTCTATCTATCTATCTATCTATCTATCTATCTATATATATATATATATATATATATATATATATATATATATATATATCTATCTATCTATCTATCTATATCTATCTATCTATCTATATATCTATATCTATCTATCTATATATCTATATCTATCTATCTATCTATAATCTATATCTATCTCTATATATATATATATATATATATATATATATATATATATATATATATATATATATATATATATATATATATATATATATATATGTGTGTGTATATATATATATATATATATATATATATATATATATATATATATATATATATAAACAGTTATAATAAATAGTTAGTTTTTTTTTTTGTTTTATTTTTTTGAAAATGATAACCAAAATGGGAAAAGATATGCTTTCTGATTACATATTAAAATCAATGAAAATATTTATACAGTAAAATATATAAAAACAGAAAAATATTTTATATATAATTTACATAAGCTTTTTAAAATGTACAAAAAAATTGTTTACATTTTAAATACTATATATAGTCAAAATTAATTAAAAGATATAATCTTAAATAATAATAGATGCAATATTATATAACAAATTTTAAAAAGATTATTAGTAAATAATAATAAAATAGTATATTATATTATTATATAAATATATCTCAATTATCTGCTAATTGTAGGTTTGAAGTTACAAATTCACAACAATTTTCATAAATGGTATTAACATTTTTAAAAATCATTTTAATACTCCAAATGTAATGTTTTCACTCAGTATATCGACTTTAATTACTAATCAGAAATCAGCTCTTTTCCCATCTTAGTTATCATTATCTGAAAAATCCATTATTGGCCACTTTATATCTCTTCATAAAACTGCTACATAATTCTATAGCAGCTTTGAAAAACTGACATAAAGCTAGCCCTGCTTCAAGATTTCTCTCTCTCTCTCTCTCTGCACATAACCAGCCTTAACCTAGAAATTACGGACAGCCTGATGTGACTTTGACGATGTTCCCCCGTACCGAGAGACACTTGCCATTTTGAGTTCTTTGTCTGGCCAGCATGTACGACAAAACAGACACCGACAGAGAGCCGAGCATCTCAGCCGGCCCGCGGAGCAGAACCGCACACATATCGTAAAATATGTACGCTGTCTGTCCGTTAATACACCCTCACACGTCTCACTCCCAAGACTGGATGGACAGGAGAGAAAAGGCCCAGTGGAAAAATAAAGTGCCATAATGAATCTAAAAAGCATGATTCACTCCCATCAGCCATACTCAGGGAAGTGTCACGTTCTCCCAAGCTCCCTGACCGCTGACAGGCCTGTTGCGAAGAGAGAGGGGACAGCAGGGGCAACGGCGACGGGACGCGAGAGTATAAATCCTAATTACGCACCATATCGCCCGCTGCAAATGGCCATCTTTTTCAAAGGCTACAGATCTGGATGTTTTTTTCTTAACCTGTAAACTGCAAAACGTATTAAATCCCCACAAGAGAAACAGGGCTTTATGTGTGTGCAAAATGCAAAAAAGAACTCAGGAAATAAGTGCGTAAAGCGGGGGAAGAAAGAGCCAGCAACCTCTGCATTGGGCTTTGAAAGAAAGGTAACATAATCAATTAATCCTGGCAGTAATTGGGTGTTGGGAAAAAGGCAAAATGCAGTAATGAAAGTCATCCGTTGTGCTCGTCTTTCTCTCCCGGCCTGACGAACCCTCCCCCCCATCATCTGCGGGATCTCAGGTGCTTAGCCATGCAAATCTGTCTGACAGCTCAGTACATCTCTGTCTGCCTAATTGGACAGTATAGAGTTGTTTATGGATATTGAAGACATTTAAGGCTCAGTCGGGGGCTGCTCAAAAATCATTAGCCGTGGGCCTCTGATACTGGACTAAGTCTTCTCCCTCCGCCGATGTCAAACTCGGCCGTAAAAAATGTTTATCTTTGTCACCTGCGCAGAAAGGGGCTCTGGAAATGTGCGTGGTCTTAACGTGAGCGAACGTATGAGGCTTCAGTCGTGACAGCTCAGACAATGGTCTTCCAATTAGAGACGTACTGTGGAGTTAGCGATGCAGCGTAACGCCTCATCAAAATAATTTGCTCTAAAATCTTTTATTCCTTCTCTTTAATTTATTTATTTAGGTACCAGAGGACGGCTTAGTGTCTTCGAGCAGTTTGAGATCGTATCACAAGTTGTATAACTGTGTAGAAAGCATCTAGTTGTCCACCGTTTAACAGACCGAAGTAAACAAAACAAGGACAAGAGCTAGCTGAAATCACCAGCTCCAGTCTGATTAGTTTGTTTCTATGCAATTCTGGTTGTGCATTTTTTTTAACAAATTTGTTTCTTAGGCTGTTACAATGAAAACTTTAGTGCACAAACTAGTAGCTGCATTTTAAAACAGCTCAAATCAGCAATACAACCTGGCAACAAAATTTGCATTAGTTTAGTTTCTTAGCTCAAGTCATGCTACAATACTGTTTTATGCTACAATACATGTTCACATTTGTGCTTTTTGCAAATCCTATTATGCAAAGTGACTTTTTGTGTACATTTTATCAGTTTATGCATTCCCAAGGGATCAAAACATGATGATGACTTTGCTAGTGTCGTGCTGTACTGTACAGGAATATTTCAACATATTTTGTAAAACATATTTCAAATCTGCTATCAAATCTGACAACAAATGTAGCATTTAGTTAGCCGCTTAGCTCAAATAATTTTAAAATACTGTATTTTTAATATTTCAAATCAGCAATACAGTTTGGCAACAAATGTAGCATTCATTTAGCGTCTTAATAATAAAGCAAAAAAGCCTGTTAAAATGCAAAAATACTGCATTTTAATCACCAATAAAATTTTGCAAGCAGCATTCATTTAGCTTCTCGGATCAAATCATGCTAAAATAATGTATTTTTAACATTTCAGATTTGTAAAATATCTGGTAAACAAAAGTAGCATTCATTCAGCTTTCTAGGCTCAAATAATGCTAAAATACTGTATCTTTAACATATTTCAATCTGCAAAAACATGGTAAACAAAAGTACCATTCATTTAGCTTCTTAGCTCAAATCAGCAATAAAATCTGCCAGTAAAAGTAGAATTCATATAGCTTATTAGTTCAAATAATGCTAAATTCTGTATTTTTAACATATCAAATCAGCAATACAATTTGGCAACAAATGTAGTATTCCTTTAGCGTCTTAAAGTAAAAAAGCCTGTTACAAATACTAAAATTTTAACATTTCAAATTAGCAATAAAACCTGGCAACAATAGCTTTAGTACAAATCATGCTAAAATAATGTATTATTGACATATTTCAAATCAGCAATAAAATTAACAAAAGCAGCAGTTATTTATATTATTCTCAGTGCAAATCATGTTAACTTGCTTTATTCAGTAAACTAAGATAATGTGCATGGCATGGAGTAATGCGGAGTAAACAAACTGAAACTATATTCCTACAGCCTGCCTTAAACATTACATAAAAAGGCAGTACTTGATTGTTCTTGGTAATGTAGACTTCCTCAACAATAGTGAAAAGTCTGACAATGGAAGACTAGCAACAACACAGCTCACACTCTCCTACATTCAACACACCGATTCCACAAATAGAACAATGCGTGCAAATAAAGATCTGTATTAAGTAAAGAGTTTATTATTGTGTAAATCGATGCCTTCATAATGAGAGTTTGCTTGGCAACGACCCAATAAGTCCACCATAATGTCGCGCGCACCCAGTAGACTTAGAGATATTGGTGAAGTCAAGAAAGAGAGATTCCCTTTCCTTTTCCCCGCCTCTCTCTCTCTTTGCAGCTATAAAGCAAAGGCCCAATCAAAGGCAAACTCAGTTTCTATTATCTGCTCTCACCAACACCCCCCCAGCCCTCCTTCACCAGTGCCCCCATTACAGAAATGTTTCTTCCCATCAAAGCCTTTACTTATCACTTCACCGGTGACATTGAACTTCCCGTGCCCCGGCCGCCGAGACACATCTCTGAACCCTCGCAATCACTCTTCATCCCCAGTAACAATTTAGTAATGAAGTATTGATTTCCAGATTCCCTTCTTATGGATGATATTAGATTTGGTTTGATAAACTGTGTCGGGGGCCCCTAATCTGCTCCGTCCCTTTCCCCGCTGTCTGTAAAACAAAGTGCCACTAGAGGGATAATGACCAGGGAACATCGATGAACTCATTTCATCAATTTGTAACACTTGACAATGAAAAAGGGCCACCGTTTTTCACACACCAATGTCAAAGTTTATTGCTCAGGGTAGGGTCTTATTGGAAGCCCGACATCTTGGCTCTAATTTATGGGCCCCTGTGTGCTGGTTACTTTGAAAGGAAATGTTTGGATACGGCTGGGATATTAGTGTTGCACCTGGCCTGGCTGGTTTTTACATGGCCACCGGGGATCTATGCATCACGTCTGCAAATGCAACAACAACTTGCAGCCACCGAAGCTATCTGGCCATTAGGAGGGGAAAATAAGGGGGTCTATGACATGCATAAGTCATGAGATGATGCTACGTCTTGGTCAGACGGACTCCTGAAGGGATGAAAATAATTCACCAACTGGGGCGAGCAACAAAGGCCCCAGCTCTTTTCACAACCTACAGAAGGTGGACTCAGCTAAAGAGTCCTGTGTTTACGTTGCTATAGGATAATTCAAGATACTGATGAGTTATTGCAACCTAAACATTTCTAAAGCTCAGAGCTCCAGTTGAGGCCTCTGATCGCATTTCGATAAATCTTTTTTGCTTTGCATTTGAACCTTTTTGCATTGAACATTACAAAATTGGATCTCTACAAATTGCTTGCTAGATACATGCATTTTCTACCACTAGGCAAAGAGTATCCCTCTAACTTCCAGCCAGTCTGCCGTGAGATAATGTTGTATCCTGCCCCGGCTGATGGACAGCTGAATCTCTTTAGCCTTTGTTCTTTATTTACAACAGTCAGACTGCTCTGCACACTGGCCCGATTTCACAGGTGAATGCACGCTATTCTCTGGGGAAAACAATTGAGGTACGGCAAGAGGATATAAACCAAGAAAAAGACCAAGTCTCTCTGAGGCGGAAATAGATGATATCTTTCTCAAACTCCACAGAGCACCTCTCAAATCACCTTTCTCCCTTTAGTCAGTAAAACAAGCTCATTTATTCTCCTTTTCCATCCTCTCATGCAAACTATTACTAGCGCTAAAAGGCACTACATGGCGGAGAAGCAAGAATGAGTGTTTTCTTTGTCTTCTTCAAATGTGTTTGTTAGAGGCCCATCCCTCGGAGCACCAGAGGCCCTTTTACTGCAACTCAGGCATCATGGGCTCTGCTCTCAGTAATCACATTGCCTCTTCCCCCCGAGATCTACGTGCATAGTGCTTATCAACTAGATTACCGCCAGGTGAAGATGAATAACCCAATTTGCGGCTCCTCATTTCGGTGGGCGTAGTATTCAGTGTCAGCATGCATTAGCGGATAAAGGGTATTGCTTTGCCAGATTGGTGTGGCTGAATCGCCTTTAAGATTGAGATGTACATGCACTTGGGCAGATGAGATGTGTCCAGAAGCACAGCTTGGACCATGAGTTTTAGCAAACTTCAGGTTCAGCTCACTGCTGACCATAAAACATTTGCAAAGAATGAAAGCTTACTGAATAGACCAGCATGGACTTTAGAGGGGGGGATGCCACACTGATGTACAGTCTGGTCATTAAGTTGTACTTGGTGTATGCTTTGGTGTTTCATTGTTAACAGCCAACCAAACATTGAAAATATGTCTAGAACAGTGGTTCCCAACCACCTTCCTGGAGGCCTTGCCAACACTGCATATTTTGCATGTCTCCTTAATTAAACACACTTGATTTAGGTCATCAGCTCATTAGTAGAAACTCCACGACCTGAGGTGGGTGTGTCAGAAAAAGGAGACAAGCTTGGGGGGGTCCAGGAACATGGCTGGGAACCACTGGTCTAGGAAACATGGGTTGTGAAGATTAGATGTACCCTTGGACAATACAACCTTTTGAACGGACTGTACATCTATCCTTCACTGTTTCATTTGCATAAAATTAAATTTGCCGTCTTCTAACTAAAGGCCGGGACACAGCAAGCCAACGTCAAGCCGTCGGCGAGCATCTGTCGGGCTGTTTTTTGTTACTGTTGTTGTTGTTGTGTTCTAGACGTTTGCTGTCGTCAGGCTCAAAATGGTAAGCAGGCGCTGCTTTGTTTACATTTTTTATATCAGTGTACATCCTTGTTTTGGTTTCTACATTTGAATGATAAAATGACTAGACTATTGATACCAATAGTCATTGACTTGACTATTGATTGAATAGATTATTGATACCTGCTGATATAGAGAGTTAACTTTTTACATGCAGACGCAGAACACATATGCTAGTTTGCAGTCAGTTGTAGTCTGTGCAGGGTGTTCAAACACAGATTTTTGGTCTAGATAAAGCCGATGCAAGGCAACAACACCTTCAGCTTTCATCGCCGCTAGTTCTTTGAAGTCGGCTTGGTGTGTTTAAGGTCTTAAGGTCCGGAACACATTTTGAAAACTCAAAAGGCCTCTTAAAGGGAAAGTTCACCCAAAAACGAAAATTTTATCATTAATTACTCATGCCACTCCAAACCCGTAAGACCTTCGTTCATCTTCGGAACACAAATTAAGATATTTTTGATGAAATCCAAGAGCTTTCTGACCCTGCATAGACAGCAAAGGAACTGACATGTTCAAGGCCCAGACATCTTTTTGCTGATGACATCTAAAGTAAAGACATCTTTTTGCTGATGAACAGCTTGGAGATACTGGTCGACCAGCTGAACCTGGACTTAGCATGCAAAAGCTTGGACCGGCATTGAAAGTCATGTTTGTTTAAACCATGACTATTTCACCGGTCCTGGAAGGCCATTATCCTGGAGCATTTAGCTCCAACACTAATCCAGTACATTCAAACAAGCAAATTAAAGATTACTTGAATAGTCAGGCATGTTGGATAAGAGTTGGAACTAAATGCTGCAGGATAGTGGCCCTTGAGAAGCAGAGTTGCATAGCCCTGGTCTTCTCACCAGGGTAGGCATACACAGTTCATATCTACATAGCTAAGCGTCTTTCATTTTTCACTGTTTCTGGGGGTTAATGAATACCAGTGACACATAGAACCAGTCTGGGTTTTGATGGGTCCCAAGAGGTGTTTTTTCCCCAGGCCTCGCACTTGAACGCTAGTGCCTGAAAGGGGCGACTACACTTCATATTACCGCCGGTAATGCATCGCAGCGTTATGGATGGGCCCACTGTCCACTGCCTCTCAGTGCAAGGGAGGTCAGCATCTCGCAAACGAGTGCCACGCTGCCCTCTAAGGTGATTACTGATAAAGAATGACATACTGAAGGGAGACGCAGGGGAAATATACGCCAGAGTCCAATCGCCTCTCCTGCCTCCATACATTCTCTCATCGGGAAGGCCTGTATAAATACAGCGAGAACGAATACTCACCTCTCGTTATGGGACACTTCATCTCCAGAAGAGGACGGAAGGTCGAGTCATCAAAAATGCAGGAGGCTTTTGGCGGAGTATCCACATGTTCTCTCTGATATTGTGATGAGGTCTCGAATATTTTCAAACATGCTGCATTTTCTCTGTAAGATACTCCATGTCATAGTGAAATGGCTTGTGACATGAACACTGTAAAAGACAGAGAAAATGGTCCATGTGGGAACCCTATAAGTTTAACGCATTTGTTTCTGATTATATCATCATGCACAAGCATGACTATCACACAACACACAACACACATGCAAGAAACAGTACATTCACTGTCATTGTCTCAAAAATGATACCCTTAGGGGTACAACAGCTTGTCACTGGCACCGTATCCTTAAAAGGACAACTTTGTACCTTACCTATCCCTAAAATGTACTTTAGAGTAGTAATACTATGTTGCCTAAAAGTACTACTATGAAGATTTTAGGAGTAAATAAGGTGCAAAGATGTCACTGCCCCAGTGACAAGCTGTTGTACCCCTAAAAGTACAATATTTTCACAGTTTTCTGAAAGTGTTGGAGTTTTGTCCTTACCGTTTCTATGATGCCACACCGTGTAGCTCCGCCCATAGTGAAACCTCATTGGTCCAAGATCCTGCACCACATACATCTACAGGTAAATGTAAAATACAAAATATGATTGTATTGCTTTGCACAGTATTCTTGCTTTCAATGTGGACACATTACTTACCTGGTTATATGCTGATTTGCTGTTGTTGTTGTTCTCAATTACCACAGACCTCGGATTCTGAGAAAGGACAGAAAACATGTTAACCTTTGTATACCTTCAATGAATCCCTAGCATGCAATTGTAAAGTATGTCTAATTTAAATTATATATCCGACCGTCACACACTTTTTAACATATGATACTTGAACATTGTTAAAACATGTTAACATGTTAATGCATAAAAACACAAAATTTTGTCTTTTGACTTGTAGCATGGCTAGCTAAAATAGTAGACTTTGAATAAAATTACAAGCTTTCCATTTCTGCTTTTTAAAACTCCAATATGACCAATTTGAAGTCCATTACCATAGTTGAACTTTTCTGTCACAAATGCTATCCATAGACAAATAGCTGTCCATTAAACTAATTAATGTGCATTAAATTAACCAGAATTCTCTTAATAAGAAAATTTAATCTTCAACTCAAACCCAAGGGTGTGTTTTCATACCCCCACACAAAGAAGTAGACTGTCAGTGAAGGAGAGAAGAGAGTCCATACTGTTTGAGCCTCTGTGTGTGCACACATACACTTGAAATATTAGGTTGTTAGCAAGCACCATTACGAAGTGAGAAAGGGAGGCGAACAGAGAGCCATTCTTTCACGAGGAGGTGCCATGTCCCAACCATCACACTCCCGGCACATGAGGGCTCCAATGGCACCTGAGGGGGAATCTCATGGCTGTCATCCCAGAAAGCCTCCTGCACTGATGCAGGCCTGCCATCTGCTCTCCATATGAGATAAAAATGAGGAATTGTCTTCGAAAAGCCATCTTTCTCTCTTCTTCAACTCACAAACTGAAAAATCGTTGTTATTGCTACAATATTCTGGAAACAAAAACAGGAAGCCACACCATTAGTAGCTGGTTGACTAACAAAGTGGGTAATTACCTTAAATGCTAACAGAGTTGCTGGGACATTCCTTTTATGCAGTACACTTAAAAAAAAAACAAAAACAAAAAAAAAAAAAAAAAAAAAAAAAACAATAAGCTTGTGATGTAATTTAAGTAAGTATTTCTATCAAAGTGAGACTTATGAAATATATTCTAATTGAACTTTATTTACACATTTGCAAGAAAATAAACTAGATGGAATATAACAGTATAAATATAAACACCTAAAGTTAACATTTTCTTACTGAAGGAATGAGATTAGCTTACATGGGTATATCAACTTCAAGATTAAAAATATATTTTGAAATGTATTAACTATCATAGCAAGTTCTGCTATTTTATCAAAAAGGATGGGATATTTTCAAACTACATAAATAAAAAAAATTTAAAAAAAACTACAATGCATCACAGAATGAATCAAATCCATTGCTTAAACTTACTATTGTTTCTGCAGTTGTTTTCCCTCCAAAATGATTCCACTTCCTTGAGGATGATGTCATTAATGAACAGGTTTTTGTTTTTTAAAGGGACGTTACACAAAAATAATGGGATAAAACGTGAAAAACATGAAACACACTTGATTTCCAATTACAACAGTATTTCTTAAACTCTCAGTTTTCATATTTTAAAAATAACTATGACAAATACAGCAACATCTAGCCTACAATAATAGTAGTCGAATTATTTAAAATAAATCCTCGCATTTACTTAATTGTGATATTGTGAGGGGAAAAATGCATTCTCTCTTTAAAAACTGTTTAATATTTCTTAAATGCTAAAAATGAAACTAAAAAGGCCCTGCACAGCAGGAATGACAATACTATATTTAAGCAGATATAAATGTAATCATACATACATTTAATACAGGCATGTTCCTCCTGTAAGTAACCTCTCTATGCCTTTTGTTTTGTCACTCTGCGCAAATTATCCCGGCTCCCACAGAGCCTACGAGAAATAGCATTATTTTATGACACCAGGAGGAGAAAAACAGTAGAAAAAAGGAGAGAGAAAAAGGGAGATGGGCAAAAAAAAAAAAAGGGTCCTTCAGGGAGCATGGTGCAAATGAACTTCCAGGAATGACACAGGCGAGCAATGAGGCGTGGATAGAAAATATACGCTGCACATCATCGGATAGAGATGCCAGTGGAAATGGCTTCATTGAAGTGTCAGCCCTCATCCATCAATCAATCACCCGCAAGAAACAATAACGGCCGCGGCGATGGTGCGGCTTTTATGGGGCTTACTCATGGGTATCGACAACAGCACTTAAGGGTGGCTCTGACACAGGAGGAAAAAGCGAGGTTAGGAGTATGCAGACGCATTTCACATGCAGGTAGAGCGCAGGAGGCAGAAAAAGAGAGCAAGAGGGTGGGCAGGCGGGGGGATCACACTTAGTGGATGTGCTTTTGCAAAAAGAAAAAGAAAGAAAAAGCGAAAAACTCCCCTGGCAAAAAGAAAAATAGCCCGCCGCCCCATGCTCCTGATCTAGAGTGTAGAAAGGTGGAAAACAAAGCTGTCTTCCATCTATCATTCACCCGCCATCTATCAAATCTGTGCTGTGTTTTGAGATTGTGATGTTTAGGCATTGTAATATTTATGGATCGATGATAGAAGGGAAGACGGGCTCAGACAGGCCGGCGTTAGATGTATATTTTCACGGGGTCGTGACCTCGGTCCCGTATCTCCCTCAGCGGTTTGGTTTCGAATACGCTGATGAACATCTGGGGAAGCACGATTATGCTTTGTTTATAAAATGAAATTTCCTGAGCAGTGTTCTTTTTGTCGGCCAATCAGAATGTTGAGGTGTTAAGAGAACATTTAAAGATGTTATTTAAAGGTATAGTGCATTCAAAAATTTTAATTATATCAATATTTACTCACCCTAGTAACAGAAGCCTGTTTCTGCCATGGAATAAAATTATTATTAATTATTTATTTATTACTTTTCTCTTCCTCCTGCCATTTTCTTTGCTCCATAGGAAAAAAAAAAAAGCATACAGGTTTGAAATGAGTATGGGAGCCTGTTTCTGCCATGAAATATTATATATATACAGTGCTGCTGGAAAGTTTGTGATCCCTTTAGAATTTTCTATATTTCTGCATAAATATGACTCAAAACATAATCAGATTTTCGCACAAATCCTGAAAGTAGACAAAGAGAGCCCAATCAAACAAATGAGAAAAAAAATATTTTCTTTTTCATTTATTTATTCAGGAAAATGATCCAATATTGCATATCTGTGAGTGGCAAAAGTATTAACTCTTGGATTAGCAGTTAATTTAAAGATGAAATTAGAGTCCATCTGTGCAGAGGTGTTTTCAGCCAGTGCAATGACTATCAAATGTCAGTACGTGACCTGTTTTATTCAAAGAACAGGGACCTATCAAAGTCTGATCATGTTTGTGGAAGTGAATCATGTCACGAACAAAGGAGATCACTGAGGACCTCGGAAAAAGAGTTGATGTTGCTCATCAGGCTAGAAAAGGTTACAAAACCATCTCTAAAGAGTTTGGACTCCACAAATCCACAGTTTGTGTACAAAATGGAGGAAATTCAAGACCGCTGTTACCTTCCCGAGAAGTGGTCGACCAACAAAGATCACTCCAAAGCAGAACGTGTAATAGTCTGCGAGGTTGCAAATGTTCCCAGAGTAACTTCTAAGCAACTAAAGGCCTTTCTCTCATTTGCTAATGTTAATGTTCATGAGCCCACCATCAGGAGAACAACTGAGCAACCATGGTGTGCATGGCAGAAAGAAGAAAAGAATAAAGCCACTGTTCTCAAAAAAGAAAATTGCTTGCTAAAGATCATGTGGACAAGCCAGAGGACTATTGGAGAAAGGTTTAATGGATGGATGAAACCAAAATAGAACTTATTGGTTTAAATGAGAAGCTATTATGTTCGGAGAAAAGAACACATTGCATTCCAGCCTAAGAATCTTATCCCATCTGTGAAACATGGTGGTGGTAGTATCATGGCTTGGACCTGTTTTGCTGCATCTTGGCCAGGACAGCCTGCCATCATTGATGGAACAATGAATTCTGAATTATACCAGCAAATTCTAAAGGAAAACGTTAGGACATGTTTAAGAACAGAGTCTCAAGAGAACGTGGGTCATGCAGCAAGACAACAACCCCAAGCACACAAGTCATTCTACCAAAGAATGGTTAAAGAAGAACAAAGTTAATGTTTTGAAATGGCTGAGTCAAAGTCCAGACCTTAATCCAATTAAAATGTTGTGGAAGGACCTAAGCAAGCAGTTCGTAGGAGGAAACCCACCAACATCACAGAGTTTAAGTGGTTCTGCACTAAGGAATGGGCTAAAAATACTACATGTTATTGTGCAGGACTGATCAGCATTTACAAGAAACTTTACCTTCAGTTACTGCAGCAAGAGGGGGTCACACCAGAAACTGAAAGCAAAGATTCACATACTTTTGCAACACACTGATATGTAACACTGGATCATTTTTCTCAATAAATAAATGACAAAGAAAATATTTTTCGATTCGGTACGCTTTGTCTACTTTCAGGACTTATATGAAAATCTGATGATGTTTTGGGTCATATTTATGCAGAAATATAGAAAATTCTAAAGGGTTCACAAACTTTCAAGCAGCACTGTGTGTTTGTATATATATATATATATATATATATAAACAAAGGTAATTGCATCATGTGATATTACAGTTTTTTCTTGCAATTCTTAGTTTATCTCTCACAATTCTGGCTTTTTCCCTCATTTCTGATTAAAAAAAAAAGAAAGACAGAAAAAAAGTCAGAATTCTGAGAAAAATTTGCAATTACCTTTTTAATTTTATTTATTTATTTTTATCAAATGGCACAAATAATTCAACAGAATTGTGAGATGTAAACTTGGAATATAAACCTGAGAAAAAAAGTCAGAATTCTGAGTTTGTATTTTGAAATTCTGACTTTTTTCTCTCTCATAATTATGAAAAAACAAAGTCTGAATTCTGAAATAAAAAGTTGCAATTACGTGTTTTAATTTCATTTTTATTTCATGGCGGAAACGGGCTTCCATACTCTTGGGTCGTTTCAAACCTATATGCTGTTTTTTTTCTGTGGAGCAAAGAAAACTGCAGGAGGAAGTGAAAAGTTTGGAATAATTTAATTTGCAATAAATTAATTAATAATAATAATAATTTTTTTAATGTTTTTGATAGTCTTTTCTGCTCACCAAGGCTGCATTTATTTGATAAAAAAATACAATAAAAATTTGTAATTGTGTGTAATATTACAATCTAAAATAACTGTTTTTCTATTTGAATATATTTTAAAATGTAATTTATTCCTGTGATCAGCGCTGAATTTTCAGCATCATTACTCCAGTCTACAGTGTCACATGATCCTTCAGAAATCATTCTAATATGCTGATTTGCTGCTTAAGAAACTTTTCTTATTACTATAAATTTTGAAAACTGTTTTTGCTGCTTAATTGTTTGCTGAATTTTCTATTCCTTTAAGAATTTAGGAAATACTACACTATTCAACAGCTGGGCCTGCGTTATTGTCAAAAAAAGTGTGTCGAATAGTTTTTTGCCCCATTTTCACAGAACAATGACAACTATGTCATTTCTTAAAAATCCTCATCCCATTAATGGGTTCAGCCAACAGAGAGCAAACGTGGGCTGATGGAACCAATGAAATCTTTAAACGCCGCAACAGTCGCTTTTACTGTACGTACGTCTTTTGATTTCCCCCAACCAGGTCTCTTGATGGCTTCTTAGCAACATGAAACATGACACATCATCCATTATTCTGAACGTGTGCCTTGCTATCTTAGCCCGCTCCATATGGTCCTGCTTGTCTCCAGACACCCAAATCCCTTTCCCGAGGCCAGCGACTGTTTTTTTCTGCAAGAGACATTATATCTCCCTTCTCTCTCAGAGGGATCCACCGATGATGATGAGCAATCACAGCGAACGCCGACTTTACATCTCTCCAAAAAAAAACAAAAAAAACAAATCGGATTCCTTGAGTCTCACCGTGCTCGTCTGGCCCAGTTGCTAATTCATGCAAGTTGACAATCTGGAGGAGGCAATTATCAATGACGACTACATCGCCCATGAAGAGGCCACATGACTGATATGAAGTTTCCATGTGCTGCTTTTGTCTGGAGTGAGGAGAGACAGACGCCTGAAACAAAGAAACACGAGAAAGAAGATCCAGCGTTAGGAAGTAAATTAGGCAGAACTGTTAATTATATGAATATCAAATTAACCACTTAATTGAAGTAACACTATTTGGTTTGGGGTTTTGTATCTAGTATCTCTGACTAAATAGTATAAATAATGTTTTGATTTACGGCATTTTTGGAAATTCAAATAAAGTTTGTGTGAATATCTCAAATAGCACAGAAAAGCTATACAGCATAACTTATGACTTATAACTATTATTTTAATATTTGATTGAAAAAAAAAAAACTAAAAATTGCAATATTGTGAAATATTATTACAATTCCAAATAACTGTTTTCCATTTGAATATATTGTGAAATCTATTTTATTTCTGTGATACAAATCTGAATTTTCAGCATCACCCCTCCAGTCTTCTGTGTCACGATCCTTTAGAAATCATTCTAATGTGCTCATTTACTACTAAATTATTAGCAATTATTATTGGTAATAACTGAAAAATCAGTGTTGCAGCATAATATTTTTGTGGAAAAATACATTATTTGATAAATAGAAAAGTTCAAAAAGAACAGTTTTTTTTAAACAGAAATATTTTGTAACATTAATAATGTTCGTACGGCCACTTTTGATTTTCAAAAAAGTATTGTTATATTTTTATTTTTATTTTTTAATTAACTTTTTAACTTTTGAATGGCAGTGTATGGCATTTCCACAAAAATATCAATCATCAAAAACATTCTTGAGTGGCAAATTAACATATTAGAATGATTTCTGAAGGATCATGTGACACTGAAGACTGGAGTAATGATGCTGAAAATTCAGCTTTGATCAAAGGAATAAAGTACATTTTGCAATATATTCACATAGAAAAGAGTTATTTTAAATTTAGATAATATTTGACAATATTATTGTTTTTACCGCATTTATGATCAAATAATTGCAGCCTTGATGAACATTTCTTTTAAAAACACCAAAATTGTAATTATTCCAAACTAGTATATAAATAACCTATATATATATATATATATATATATATATATATGTATGTATGTATGTATATGTATGTATGTGTGTGGGTGTATATATATATATATTTATCCCCTGAGCTCATGCTTCAGTGTTACTTATGTAAAACACCCACTGATCTGCATCAAAGTCTACAAAAATAAAATCCGTACACAGACGAGTGAATGCAACGTTTGCATGAAAGAACATTTTGGATCCGAATTGTGCACTAAGCCATGAAACGTGAATATAAGCGTCACAGCAAACAGCCATTACAACACAAAAACAACAGTTAAAACATAAGTGACAGGCTATATAATGATTAAAATACACACTACTAAAGTTGCTATGATTAATTAATCAAAACATTGTTCTTAAAATATCAAACCGAACCAGACAGTCAAACATTTTCATGGCGAACAAATAATTTGCCTGACAGGGGGAAACGGCACTAATAAAATATGTATACAGTCGCCTTATACTGCTCGTCCATGGGGAATATCGCCAGCTTTGCTTTTGCCACAAAAGCTCTCACAAATACTACGACAAGCAATAGGGTAACTGCATGCAGCCCCATGTTGCACATAACTCTAATTAACATCTGAGTATTGTTCTCCTGCACATTACCTGCTGCACACAGCATTGCGTGGGGCCCGGCGCGCTGCGTGCCAGATCCCTATGTCAGCAAAAGCAACACCTCCTGCGGTGAATAAAGCAGAGCCCAGTGGAAATAAATGTCTCTTCTGCAGGGTGTGACCCCAGGCACAAAGGGGCCCACACCTTCACAGAAAACAAGGCAGGATGAAAACAGGAATTAACTATTGTGCTGTAACAGCAGGGGATGACGGCACGAGCTGTAATAGTTGCTCTGCATTGCATGTGTGCATTATAAAATGCTAGTTAAGAGAACATTTAAAGGAGCAGCAAGCTTTTTCACAAAAGTTTTGCACATAAATAAAATGCGGTTGTTGTTATCGTAGTAAAACTCTGAGGGAAAAAAAAGGACAAGCTGCCACTGGAGCTCTTTGTACCTTATTTACACCTAAATGGTATTAGTACTTTTAAAATCCCTAAAATGAACATATTAGTACCTTTTTAAAGGGTACTTACAGTACTACTCACTTTAACTCACTAATGATTGGACACTTTTGATTGTGAAATAAATGAATCATGGGTGACAAACATGACAGTGAATAGAATAGCATTGCAACTGAAAATGCAACTGTGTAATGTTGCATCCATCAATAGGTCTCGGGATAAAATCCATTATCACTGATATTGGCATGCAAAAGCTTTCTTTTCTTTTTCTTTTTTTTTTTATTCTTTTTTTTAACAATAAAGGGAGCTGAGTTTAATGTTATATCATTGCAACTGTATCTGAGAGAAGAAGAATTTAAAAATAAAATATTTAAAAAAAAAATACAATTTTTTTTTTGAAGTTGTAAATAAAACATTGTTGTAGCATGTTTTAAAAGAAAATACTATTTCACCTTTTCTATATAATACTTGCCGATTCTTTGTAATTGTTTATCAAATTTACTAGCAACTTCTGAGTGAAAATTGTTTCTACATCAATTTTAGTGTGTGTAAATAATAATAATAATAATAATAATAATAATAATAATAAATTATAGCTTTTGGACCATTAGGATTTTTTTTGTATTATTAACTTATTTAATAAAAAATTAAGCAAATGTCTACTCAATTTTTAGATGTAATGCTTACATTTACATTACTAACTGTAATAATTAAAATAATCCTGTCTGACAGATTTTTTGGTTTCATAAAAAAAGTATATTAGCATAACTGAAAATCCTATTAATTAACACTAAAATAAGGAATACTTAAAATTGTATCTTAAAATATCTCTCTTTTTTGCATTACAGTTATGAACATTAGAATTTTTAACATAAAAGGGAAGAATTGAGAAAAAATGGTAGGCCTAAATGGGACAATCTGGAACAAATTGTGGAGGAAATGTGGTGATTTAAAAATAAAGTCACAATACAAAACCTCTCAATGAACGGTTTTCATTTTCTTCATGCAAAATATAATTTCTTTCGATTTTGGGGGTAAAATACGACACTGAAGATTGGAGCAAGTGGCTGCTGGGCTCCTTGCAAATCTGTGGTTGTGTTTGCCTTGAAAAAACATTTTCCTTGCTCCAAACAACCTCAGCACCACTAAAGCAACACTAAAATCCCTCATCACAGCCATGATTTACAAGAGGCCCGTGTGCTTTCCAACTTTCACAAGCAGTAATGAGGCTCGATCCAGACGTTTACTGATCGCCGCAGACCAGCAGCATCAAATAAACACAGCGAGCAGCTCTATGCGCAATAGCCCTGACATCAAACCTTCGAGAGGCGGAAAACTGTGCTTCGGATTGGACTTGAGGGATTTAGGCAAAACAGGAAGCGTGTCACAAGCCGAGGTTGTACTTCCTTCCAGATGCTCGCGCTGGCCTCTGTTTGAGGGGCATGTGAGGGTGATACTAAGTGAAATGCTCATTTTGCGTTTGTGATTATCGAGACCCATGGGCGATATGCACTAATGTGAGCTAATGCAATAGATTACACAGCGCTGGCCCTGGGGAGCAGACAGCAAGCAGATGTGCTGTAGTCAGAAAGAAAAGGAGGGGGCGAACGACTCTGTTTAATGTGCTGGATACTGTCCTTTGTAATTTGCTGTTGACAGACTTCATGCAGGCCAGGTTTAGCAGACGAACAAAGCAAACGAACGATTGATTACTAACGCATGGCTGTCTAATAAAAATGTGTGGGCCTCAAATGAAAGATGCAGAGGATTGTTATTCAACGTAATGTGGTCATCTTATATCCAAAACGGTGAATGATTATTTTATCTGTATAAGGCCTAATATGTCTTTGTGTGAAGAGTTCATTGTGTCCCGGTATCAAATGAAGCAAAAGCACATGGTTTCACTGGCAGCTGTTCACATGTTGGTACACACTGCCCTCTAGAGTACTGCTAGTGAAGTCACATTTTCGGTTTGCTACACATACTAGTCAATTATTCCAAAATAAGCATACAGAACAATTCCATGCCATATTCAACCTCAAAATCTTGAATATTTATAGCAAAAATAATAGGAACACTGACAATATTAAGGTTGCATTTATTTGATTAAAAATAGAGTAAAAATAGTAATATTGTGAATTATTCTTACAATTTAAAATAACTGTTTTCTATTGTAATATATTTTAAAATATAATGTATTCCTGTGCTCAAAGCAAAATTTTTAGAGTCACATGATCCTTCAAAAACCGTTCTAATATGCTGATTTATTATCAATGTTGGAAACTGTTGTGCTGCCTTTTTTTGGGGGGGGGATGTGCTAATTTATTCAAAAAAAATATTTTGTAAAAATACATATCATTCAAAAGTTTCAGGTCAGTGCGTTTTTGTTTTAATTTCTTTATTTAGAAAGAAATTAATACTTTTATTCAGCAATATTTTAAATTGATAAAGTGTTAGTAATATTTTTACAAACAAAGTTGGTGGTAACACATTACAAGTAATGCCAGTTATGTGATCAAATTATTTTTTCAAGTAACACATTACTTTTTAATTTACAAGAAAATATCTGAGTTACTTTTTCAAATAAGTAACGCCAGTTACTTTGTTTTCCTGTCTTGACTGACAGCTCTCGTGTTGCCATGTTGAAAGAAATCGGGAGTAAGTGCAGACGCGTTGTGCGTGCTGTATGAACATGATGCTTACTATAATTCTAGAATAATTGTGTACATGCATTTACTCATCTCACCTGCACAAAAACAGATTCATTGTTCCTCAAAATTAATAAAAACAGTGAAATGAATATTACACAAACCTGCAATAATTAATTCTTTATGTATTTAATCCCATTTTTATTACAGTGTCTTTGCTGCTGACCTTCCTTCAATGATCCAATTCAGTAATACTAATGATCAAAAATGACTTTTGATAAATATAGCGTGTTTTTCTTTTCTTTCTTTCTACATATTGAAAACAAGCAAGCCAGCCCAGGCCAGATGAGAAAAAAAAGTAACACAAAAGTAACAATGTAGTACTTTCCATAAAATGAAACCAAGTAATGACATTAGTACCTTTTTTAAGGGAGTAAAGCAATATTGTAATGCATTTCTTTTAAAAGTAACTTTCCCAACACTGGTTACAAAAGCATTTGTTCAAAGCTTCTATCATTGGCTTTCCTAAATTAAAATGTATTAAGTAAAATTATAAATATATAAATATATGATTCTTTTCATATTTACAATGTGTAACCAGGGGCCATTTGCATAAACATAGCCACTTTGTTAAGACTGTGACTTAAGAACTAGTTAACAGCTAGTAGTTAACCAAGCGGTAATCAGCCTTACTTTTTGGTTTCAATTTAGTCTACGTTCTTGTTACTGACTTTAAAATGTTATGATTAGCTTAGTCTAGTCTGAAAGGCTACTCATCTAATTTATTTTCCCTTCAAGACTGGTCATAACTTATGACCCGTCTTAAAGGGGGGAAAAAAATAGATGACTAACTTTTAAGACTAGTCTAAGCAGTTTATGCAACCGGCCACAGGGTCCCTGTTCTCTCTGGTTCTTGACCTGAAAAATATGCTTTTGATCCCAGATGGATTTGCTGAAAATTGACTCACAAATAGAGATTCAGCGGTAAAATATGTCTAAGAACTTGTAGGTCTAAGAAAAATATAGCATTTACAGAAAGTGGGGAAAAAAAATTGTTGAATTTGAATCCTTGCATGCGAAGCCAAACCATTTGAAATAATATAATATACCCTTTGCTTATTTGTTGATCATTATGAAAAAGTATTTTTTTTTTTGCATTATGATATATATATATATATATATATATATATATATATATATATATATATATATAGCATCTATAAAGACAGCCTTCATGCTTTCAGTGTGAAACTAGCCACAGCTAGACAGACCTTCTTCTCAAACCTTATAAACAGTAACTTAACACTCGCACTCTTTTTGCTACTGTTGAGAGACTGACAGTAGCAAATCAGCATATAGCATATCAGAAATTCGATTAGCACATCCTCAAGTTATGCAGAGGTCACACAGATTCGACTGCAATTTCAAAAAGAAGTGACTATGTCTGTTTTTGAAGCAACTGACAGCAACATTTTGGAAGAAATAGTACAGCACCTTAAATCGTCAACCTGCTTGACACTTCCCACATCTTTTTTAAAAGTGTGCTTAACTGTTTAGAAGCAGATCTCTTAGAAGTGGTGAACACCTCACTTCTTTCTGGGCCTTTTCCAAAATCCCTGAAAACTGCAGTTGTTAAGCCCCTTCTGAAAAAGAGCAATCTTGATAACACCATATTGAGCAACTATAGACCAATATCAAATCTTCCTTTCATAGGTAAGATTATGGAAAAGGTAGTTTTTAAATCAGCTGAACAACTACTTAAATTCAAATGGATACCTGGACAATTTTCAATCTGGTTTCCGACCACATCACAGCACAGAGACAGCACTCATTAAGATAATAAATGATATTCGCTTTAATTCTGAGTTTGGCAAAATATCAGTGCTGGTACTAGATCTTAGTGCTGCGTTTGACACTGTCTATCATAACATACTTCTAGAGAGACTGGAAAACTGGGTTGGGCTTTCTGGGATGGTCCTCAAATGGTTCAGGTCATACTTAAAAGGGAGAGGTTATTATGTGAGTATAGGAGAGCATAAGTCTAAGTGGACGTCCATGACATGCGGAGTCCCACAAGGCTCAATTCTTGTACCGCTCTTGTTTAGCCTGTATATGCTCCCAATAAGTCAAATAATGAGAAAGAACCAAATTGCCTATCACAGCTGTGCTGATGATACCCAGATTTACCAAACCTTATCGCCAAATGACTACAGCCCCATTGATTCCCTCTGCCAATGCATTGATGAAATTAACAGTTGGATGCACCAAAACTTTCTTCAGTTAAACAAGGAGAAAACTGAAATCATTGCATTTGGAAACAAAGATTAAGTTCTCAAGGTGAATGCATACCTTGACTCTAGGGGTCAAACAACTAAAAATCAAGTCAAAAATCTTGGGGTGATTCTGGAGACAGACGTTAGTTTCAGTAGTCATGTCAAAGCCGTAACTAAATCAGCATACTATCATCTCAAAAACATTGCAAGAATTAGATGTTTTGTGTCCAGTCAAGACTTGGAGAAACTTGTTCATGCCTTTATCACCAGCAGGGTGGATTATCGTAATGGTCTCCTCACCGGCCTAACCAAGAAGACCATTAGACAGCTGCAGCTCATCCAGAACGCTGCTGCCAGGATTCTGACAAGAAGCAGAAAATCTGAGCATATCACATCAGTCCTCAGGTCCTTACACTGGCTTCCAGTTATATTTAGGATTGATTTTAAAGTACTTTTACTCATTTACAAATCACTCAATGGCCTAGGACCTAAATACATTGCAGATATGCTCACTGAATATAAACCTAACAGACCACTCAGATCATTAGAATCAAGTCAGTTAGAAATACCAAGGGTTCACACAAAACAAGGGGAGTACGCTTTTAGCTATTATGCCGCCCGCAGTTGGAATCAGCTTCCAGAAGAGATCAGATGTGCTAAAACATTAGCCACATTTAAATCTAGACTCAAAACTCATCTGTTTAGCTGTGCATTTATTGTATGAGCACTGTGCTGTCCAAACTGACTGCACTGTATTTTACATATAATCATTTCCTATTTTTAACCGTTTTAAATTAATTTTAAATCAATTTTTAAATAATTTTAAAAGATTTTAAATTCCGTTTTATTGGTGTGATTATTTTTATGATTATTTTACTTTTATGTAAAGCACTATGAATTACCATTGTGTATGAAATGTGCTTTATAAATAAACTTGCCTTGCCTTGCCTATAATGTGCATATATAAATATATGCATATATAAATTATAATTTATGGAAAATTCTAATAAATAAAACTAAAATTATATTAATTATAATCCATAATACTTTACAACAAGATTCCATTTGTTAACATTAGTTAACATGAACTAACAGCCTTTAATCTTAATCTCAACATTTACGAATACATCATTAATCAAAAGTTAATGCAATGTGAACTAACAAAAATAAAACATTTTATTAACTAACAATAACAAAGGTTAATAACTGCCTCAAAAACTGTATAGCTCATTATTAGCTCATGTTAGTTAACACATTATCCAATGTTAACAAATGAGTATTGTAAAGTGTTGCCATATTTTGTTCTTCTGGGGGTGAAATATGATCAAATATTTATTTGTAAAATTTACCTCACAAATTAAAATAAGCAAATACTCTTTCTAAAGGTCAAGAGGGGTGAACATCTAAACATCATGAAAGCTACACAAATACATGATCATAAAAGCTTCATTGGTCTCAATCTTCATTAGAACTTCATAAAAAAAAAAAAAAGACTACTATTTCACTAGCAGTTTGTCAATACTATACAGTGTGACTAACTATGAGCGCAAATTTTAAGCATATGACATAAGTTTAATTATATAATAAACATCCACAGTCAAGATCAAAAACAAAATACTCACCTTCCACAGATGAAAATGAAAAACAGACAACCTGACATTTCTTCCAGGTTGCACAACTGCTTTATTCTGACTCTAGAAAGGGCCTGAGCCCTGGAATACACCTGGCTTAATAACAAGGTGGGTTACAAGATTGGAAATCCAAATGACAAATTGTGTTAAAGAGCAAAAACAACAGTATCATTCATGAAACATTGGACGAGAAGAGCGGGTAGAAAAAGCATCTTGGCTTCATAATTTTTGCACAACCTGACCACAAGAAAGGAACTCTAAAGGGAAAAAGTCATTAGTGAAAGTGCAAAAGAAAAATTAAAAATGCAAACAGACAGACCCTAGAGGAAAAAGGAAAAAAAAATTTGAACAAAACAGCACAACTACAAACAAATTTTACACATGGTGGCCACCACATCCTAAGCCAAACTACCTACACAAACCCAATTCGGTGTGTTTAAGAGTCAAAATACTGAGCGGGAGCTAGGACAAAAACCAGATCGAACCTGCGTTTAGCATGAAGCAGCATTGGTTTCTGACCAAAGTCGAATAGAAATCCATTATCACTCAGCCTAACTGATCTACGCCTCACAAAAAAACTAAATAAGGGGCGATTCATCATTGTGGTGTAAAGCAAACGAAAAAAGTTTATTATCAATGAAAATTTGATGCATTTGCTTCAGCTCATGAAAGCCCCTTATATATATATATATATATATATATATATATAAAAAACAAAATAAGTTAACTCTCCAAACATCTTCAGAGTTAGTATACTGAACGCAGACAGTAACAGAATCCATGACGAGCTTTAGCCACCGTTCCACATACAAACTAATAAAGCAACACACTCGCCTGAAAATAAATATACACAACTAAAAAAAATAAAAATAAAAAGACAACAACAAACCCATTCTGGTGTATGAAAACATAATCACATCAAAAATGCTCACCACACATTTGGCGGAAACTGCTCAGCAGTGGAGGCACAAAATCACAGTTATGTTTCTCATCAATCCTGAGGATCCCGTTGAATGTCTTTGTCACAGTGAAAGAGGTTCCACGCAGTCCCTGCATTTACTTATTTTACTTTACTTTTAAATGTACCTACACAACAGTACGTCACCATTGCTTCAGAAGTCTCGCATCCGAGACAGCAGCTAGTTTTTGTACAAATGAGAAGGTTTCTAATTCGGAAATTATCCCGTTCTGTGCATAGCATAAAGTTGACCTGCAAAAGAGATGTTAAACATTAACAATACAGACACGATTAGAGGGAAGCAAAAAACACAGTGGCCCTCTTTGTTTATTCGGTCAGTGCCATCCCCTCGTGCATTTAGGCTTTTAATAAAACGTAATGGAGGCACTTGCTGGGCTTGTGGTTTGATTAGTATTTAGGTCGTCATAATAAACCACCGACCCACAACAGATTCACAAGTCAACTGTCATGCACGGAGTGCGTCTGACGTTCAGCTTTGTGTTAAGTGCACCGCAGATGAATCTATTGCCATAATGGAATGCAAATTGAATCAAAACAACACTGTTCAAGGCTGCAGTCCAAGTTCGTTCTGCCTTGCAGCCAAGGCTAGAGCAGAGCCCGAGGCCCATATCCACACAGTACATCCTTCCAACACGTCAAACCCTTCGGCGGTAGTGTCTGAAGAACAGTGAGCAACATCAAATTGGTTAAACCCTCCTCAAAACTGAGGACCCCACCGTTTTATCGGCGCATATTGAAGCTGCGGAGGAGAAACAGTGCGATTAGCTACATAAACCACAATGCAATACCTGTGAAATGAGAGCGAGGACATTTGAAGACATTTACCCTGGACAGGCCTAAGAGTTCTTATCTGAAGGTCCACAGTGTTCGTTACTCAGAGGGCTGGTTTGAATTCTCCTCTGAGTCATACTAGTGGAGTAGTGAGGGAAGATCAAAGACCGGCTCCCTAAAAAGAGGAACATATGGGGTAGTGTTCAGTTATGATCCCAGGACATCTCCTCACTAAACAACTGCCAAAACCATTTAAGAGACAATGGTGAAGTCTTAAAACTTAACTTTAAATAATTCTTGAAGGCTGGTACCTGCATTTTTGTAAAGGAAAAATTCTTGAAATGTTGTTTTAACACCGAAACAAAGATACAGACGCATACACACAAATATACATACACACACACACATTTTATATATAGATGCAATTTGCTGTTTTGTTTGCAATTTTTGCAATTCATTAAAAAACGTAAAATGTCATAATGTATATTGATAATGAAAAAATGAGGGTTCGATAATGAAAAACTGACATGATACATGACACATAGCAACAACACCAATCGCAACAAAACCAATCCTGAAAACATATGTACATGGTACATACTTAACAAAATATTTGAAAATTATATGCAAACTATTGTACATTTATAAAATATTTTAATATAATAATTACTAATTATTTAACATAATATTTATTAATTTTATATATATATATATATATATATATATATATATATATATATATATATATATATATATATATATATATATATATATATATATATATATATATATATATATATATATATATATATATATATGTGTGTGTGTGTGTGTGTGTGTGTGTGTGTAAAGGATAATCAACGGCTAGCTTAAAGCCGTCGTGCATTAACGGCTTAAAATCCTTTAATGCATGACGTGGAGGCAAAGAACCGCCCGACGCGAAGTGCATTAAAATCTTTTGATTTAATGAACTTTGATTTAATGCACATATATATGTATTTATGTGCAAAAAAAAAAATCTCTGTGAAAACATTATAGAGCTATAAATAAATAATATTATAGAGAGAAAATATTTTTTAATAAGATTGAAACACAGTTTGTGAGATTTGCCTATATATGCCGGTTTACCAGTATAGTATTATATTTTAAAAACAAATGGAAATAAGACAACTAAATAAAAAAAAAATTCATGCTTATCTTCAAGTATGTAAAAGCTATTTCTTTTACCCAATGACCAATTGCTGACAAACCTGTTGTAAATACTCACCAGTGACAGGTGAGGCCATGACAGCATGGCTGGAGCCTGCAGCGGCAGGGTGATAGAGCGAGGCCAGATTGTTGGGTGTGTAGTTGCGGAGCAGGTTGATGACATTCCAGTCAGCCTGCATGCTGTTGGGAGATGGAGTGGGAGTCACCTTAACCGAGTTCGCCTGCAACGAGGTTTTCGCATTTCTGCCGGAAGGCATGATCCGGTTGAAATCCTCTCCGAGCCGTCCAGAAGCAGTACGTAGAGGCTCAAAGGACTTGTGTCTCTTGCTAGAGGGTTCGCCGACGTCCGTTTGCTTCAAGTTTCGGAAACGGTCCGAAAGGCAAAGTCTAGCTGGATCTGTGGGCCAAACGATTCCGTTTTTGCCCAAGCTTGCCCTCTGATTCATCTCATGATCCAGGCCAGGCCTCTGCTTGGACAACTCTCGATCAATTGCCAATGGCACGTTTAATTTTCTGCTAGATTCTTGCTCTGAGATTCTAGTAAGCGAGCTGGTTGCATCCGATTCCCTGCCCCGTTGGTCCTCCTGGTGCTGATCTCTCCAGCGCTCCTTCGCAGGAGAAATCTTAGACATCTGAGGCTGTTTCAGAAGCTTCTCCCCAAGTTTTTCCGGCTGCCGCAGTGGGGATTTGGTCCGACGGGGATGCTTCCTGTTGATGTGGGGCAAAGGAGTGACGTCTTTGCCCTCAAGAGCCGGCGGGCAACCAGTGTACCGTTTCTGTTTCTGAGGTCCCCTGTATCCATTCTTCTTGACATCCAACTTCTCCTTGTGGATGAGCTTTTTATGCATCAAGAGAACCTCAGGGTAAATGGTTTCATAGGAGCAAGAGGTACATGTGTTAGTTGGTAACAGGTTTCTGGGTACTGAGGTAGCAGATACAGGAAGTGGCACTTTGAGAGACAAATTCAAAGGTGCTTCGGTAGCCTCCTCCATCTTTGGGTTTACCGGTAACAGGTATTTTTTGTTGACCTCACCCACAGGGGCACAAGGAGCTGCAACGGGAGCACTAACATACTCTTGTTTGACTTGAATGGAAGGATTTGTGCTGTTAATAACGGCTTGGCTCATGCCTGGTTCATTTTTAACACTGGCAGGCTGAGGTTTAGGAGCAAGCCACTGTTTGGCTGGTTTTAAGGCTTGTTTGTCATCTACATTCTTGGGAGGTTCAATGGCCTTGATGATATTTCTAGCAGACGGTGTTGCAGGAATGTTCGGGATTTCCGTGAAAGGTTTGTCCTTGTGACGTCTGTCTAGATGGTACCTCAAAGACGTTTTCTGTGCTGCGGCGTAGTCACAGTATTCACATTTATATGGTTTTTCACCTGTGAAATGACAAGAGAGACGTCAATGTTTACATAAGACAAAAATATAGCCAAACAACATTCATCCTTGAATACAAGCCATTGGGGACAGAAAATTTTTTTTAGACCCAATACAATGTAAAAAGACAATACAACAAAGAACTAACCAGTATGTGTCCTGAGATGAATATTGAGGTAATAGTTCGAGCGGAAAGTCTTGCCACAGTAACTGCATTTTCTTGGAGCAAGAATTTTCAGCTTCATTTTTCCTGATCCTTCCTCAATTTTTTCTGTAGGAAAAGTGACATGTTTAGATTTAGCTTTAAATGACATATGGAATTCCAGAATAGAAATTTAAAAACTGCAAGCTGCACTACAGAATGTCCTTAAGTCAAATATGCATGAGTTTTCTTTGAACAGCAGAGGGAGCCCTAAGGTCTGCATCCAAGTTCTGCAATTGAACCCTGAAGACAGAAGTAGCTTTTTCTGTAGTACAGAGTGTGCGTTTCTGGGTAATTATGGTGTACTTAATTCAAAAAGATGATGGCAATCTTGAGCACCCTGTGGATGAACTTCTGACAGATGACGGTAAGTTGTTTTACCGAGCAATTAAGAACTAATAAAAAAGCGAAAACAACAAGCACTTGGGTAATAATACCTGGATTAAAGGCGTCAACTGGCACTCCCTCTTCGGAGCCATCCTCTGAGTACTCCTCGGCTCGGTCGAGAGATGAACTACTACAAGAGCCTACGCTTTGGGCCCTCCCGTCTACAGGTGTGGTGGGACTCTCTGCTCCCCCTCGTTCCTTCTTGTGGATTCTAGAATGGAGGACCAACTGATGGTACGTCCGGAAGATCTTGCCACACTCTTCGCAGTTTGTTGGCTTGTCTTTACGAATCAGACCTTTTTGCTCAGGTGATGGGGAAGGAGTCTCGCTAGGCTTGAGTTCACTTCGTAGGCCTCGCCTGGGTTTATCTCCACCACCAGAAGCCCAAATGGCCCCTAGTTCCTCTTTTTCAGAACCAGAGTCCTCGTTGTCAGAGTTGGAGTCGGCATTGAGCTCCTTGGCCAAGTTCGGACCTGCTGCGATCTTGCCCCTGGTGGCCAACTGCCAAGCCTGGTAGGTGTTAAAAGGATCAAGTTGAGATATCCAGCGTCCAGATGAATGACTCCGTTCAGCTTCTTCTCTCGCACCCGAAGGATGCAACTGTAGGGTTTGCAAAAATACCTTCTGAGATACAGGAACCTCCTCAGCAGGTTGGAGGTCGGAGAAGACGTTCTCATCCACTTCACGATTGTGGACCTTGCTGTGCTCAGCCAGAACTTCCTTGTTCAGGAAAAAGAAGCCACATACCATGCACATTTTGTACGACGTGACCACAGGTGATGGGGGTTGGTCTTGGAAGATGTCATTAACAGTGGCAGGGATCTCCAGGTCCTGGTTTTTGTTTTTAGCCTTTCCACCATGGGTTCTCATGTGGTTCTTTAGGAACCACGGCTCTTTGAAACGACGTCCACAGAGGCCGCAGCAGTACGTGAAAGAGTCCTTATGTTTCCGCATGTGCGTTTCCAGCTCGGTCGCATCTGCGACAGCCTGGCCGCACACAACGCAACAGAGCTCCTCATTCTTTTCCACAGCTGGGCAGGTCTTAGAACGAGCCCTTTCGCTGGGAGTTAAGAATTCCGCTTCCACGCGCAACACTGCGGGAGCGTGGAATGTTGTGGGATGCTGGGAAAGAAGGTGTGGTCCCAGGTCTTCCTGATGCAGGAAAGTCTCCTCGCAAAACATGCAGTCTAGAAGTAGGCTACTTTCTGCCAGCGTGTCTAGTTTTTCCACCACACTGGCATGGGGCGTCATGCTAGATCCAGTACCAGGCATGCTTGCACTACTGTGGCTGAGAATGTCATGACCTAGTCCATCAGGACTTTCCACATACGGGATCAATGGGTGGGTAGGCATGTCAGCAGGAATTTACTTGGGTATTTCTTTCGTTTTTAGTTTCAGTTGAAAGCTTGTATGAAACAATATGTTGAATGTTAAGAGACATGTGAAAAGAGTCATTTATTTGAAATACTCATGAAGGACATCATGCATTAGATTACACAATACCAAATAACTCAACACTTCCATGGAACTTGCCAAATTTTCCAAAGAGACTTTTTAAATTTCAGCACAGCTCGTATGCTAAGAGTTTCAGTAAACCTGTATGATCCATCCTGTACAAGAGAAGCAGTCGAGGCTTGCCAGTCACTGCCAGGTAATGGGGCATAAACTTGATCAGTTGATTTCTTGTGATTCACACAGAGGAATTGTCCTGACAGGCAAAACCTGAAATGAAAGAAAAAGACAAAGTCAGGTGTGGCCAGTTCTGTGGAATGTAATCAACTCAGGACTACACTTACAAATACAGATGATTAAATTAAGGGGGGAGAGAAAACAAGTGCTAATCACTTTTGTACTGTTACTTAAGATGAAACATGATCAGTCACATGGATCGTTAAAAAAAGATTAGCAACCACACAGGGCTCTAAGTTTGATGTTTTGCTTAAGTTTCTAAAGTAAACTGGAGACAAAAGAAAAGTTGTTTTAAGTACACTGCAGCAGTTGCAGCAAATGTAGCTCATCAAAAGTGGATTAAATACAGATCAAGCAATAATCTAAGCTCATTTCTAAATCAGAAACAAGCATTCGATATTTTGTTGTTATAACAGCCATCATTTTAATTTAGAATATATATACCATTATTTAAGGTAACATAGACTGTGTAAAACACAATAGTAACCTTGTGGTTAAAGATCTGGGCTAATATCCAAAGGTTGTGACCCCAAAGTATCTGAATTGGGAATAAACCAGCAGCTAAAGGGTTGTTGAGAGTACTGTGTTA
>CM077260.1:5247343-5249843 GCA_039654775.1 Spinibarbus caldwelli | reverse complement strand
ACTCTCCTTATAAACAAAATCATGGTTTATATAGATAATAATGCCTCGTGTGTAGAAGCGTGTCTTTAATGTGGCTGTAATTTCCTGACACGTGATCAATCTAACTTGATCAGCAGCTTTAGTAGTTATTTTACTACATATCTCGCCAATATACCTGCATGTCCTCTTTTTCTTTTTTGCTTTCTTTTTGGAACGTGATACAAAACTCCTCCCTAACTACAGTTAAGTTGTTTTTACTACAGAACAATGAGATCTCTATATGGTCAAGTAGAAGTTCAATAACTCCAATAAATTACTTATCTTAAAACCATCAATATAGTTGGATGAAAGAAACAATAAAAACAAACCGGAATAGATATTCAACCAAAAAGAATAAAATAAAATCATAATTATGACAAACCAGACCAGACTTACACAAAAGTTCCTTCTTCTTTGTAGCTATTAGAATAACTTGTTTTGCAATGGCTGCATCAAAAGCTATTATTCTGTGAAATAACAGGGCTGATATAAAAAAAAACAACTTTATGACTTTGTTTTTGGGGGATGGTTGAAACTTTTGTCAAGTTGTTTTCTATTCTTTCCCCCGTTCAAGTTAAGGAAGAACATCAAAAGATCTTAATGCAGTTCCTGCATAACAAAAAAAGACACCAACTTTATCATCCTCTTCTATTTCGTTTCATATAACAGAATATCGGTGTTAAACGAACGCATATGTCTCAGTTCGTTAACATTGGTGAGGTTAGATCAACCTGTGCTCGTGCTGATAATAGACATTTGGCTAACGACACGCTAGCGATGAGTGATATTGAAAATAAGGAACTCACCCTCCATACCTACCATTATGTTCAGACTTCGTCAGGTATTCTTATTGTGTGCCAACAATCGCTATAGTAACTATTAATATCTATGGGGTGTTAGTTTGGTAGCTTCTTTCTTTCTAGAAATCTGATTAGCTGAGTTAGCCAATTGTTAGCCGGACGAAATGCCTTGCTTTCAATGTTTGCAAATCACTCACTATGCAGCTGTTGCGTCCAGAGAGAGAGAGAGGGCGCGCTCCCGTGGATGTTCGATTCGTTAACGCACAGTTGAGTCGGATCTTTCCAATGAATCATTTGAACTGGTTCGCGAAACCGGAGAATCAAAAACACGTTTTTGTTTTTTATTAAACAGTATGTCACATACAGATAATTACATACAGAGACAAAACAAAGCAAAGAAAAAGGACAGAGAAAAAAAATACATGCAGCCAGTCAGGGTAAACAACAACAAAGTAATAAATGTATGTCTTAAGAAGACAAAGAAATACAGTTTATATTAAATACAGATTGTTTCCATATACTTGTCTATAAGTCAATTTTGAATAAAGAAAATAAGGTTTGGAGCCAGCAAATTTTTGTTTGTGTACATGAAATTTAGGAGAATCAAAAACGCCCGAACTGTAACGTGATTATCAAATGAATCACTGTAATGAGTCGGTTCATTTTAGTGAATCAACAGCGCCAACGGCGTAGTTTGATTCCCATGAACAAGTGACTCGTATGATCCCTTCTTTTTTAGTGAATCAAACACTTATGAATCAATCCCAACGCTTACTGAACTCATCTCAAGTATTATTTTAGTTACTTTGTTCGACTCGTAATGAACAAAAACCTTAATAAAAACACCATATCAAAATGATTTAAAATAAAATGCACCGGAAGTATGTTTATAACAGCTGTATCGAATTTGGTTTTATTAAAACATGCGAAAGTTACCCTGGAGGAGTTGTGAAATGTGATTGCATAAGTATTAAGTATATTATTAAGTATAGGCTCTGAATGAATTGTTTATATGAGCTGAATGATGGCTGAACCGAACTGTTCTGGTAAACATTGAACTAAGTAAACGTATTAAACTAAAATATGGCTTTATTGAAACCGTCAAGAGCATGCAGTGTGCCACGCTGCCTGGGACATCGAAGGACCACGTGGTGACGTAATAACGTCCTCACGTAAAAGAATCACTGAATTGCTTCGATGAACTGTTCAAAAGAACCGTTCACGTAACCCACAGAGTTCTGTGGAGCGTCGCGCCTCGCGCACCTCTGATCACGTGACCCTCTCATCTATTCTTCATCTAGACTGTTTCAGTGGAATTGTGGTTCACGGTTGTTGTTTATTATGATCTGGGGTTATGAGAGTTATGCACAGACTTCACAGCTTCCGTTAGTAGTAATGAGAAGGAAGTTAACACTAAAAGTCATTTTAGCCCTTCATAAACCACGACCTGCAGCTGGTACCCGTATGTTTCTAGGCGAAGTGAAGAATAAGAACGTAAATATGTTTTCAAAAAGTTACACGTTTCATAAACGATCATCTTCTTATATTATATGCAAACCACGAACTACCATAATAATTCAAAGTTTGCATTAGTTAATAAGTGTTTTCAGCTTAAACCAAGGATAATTAATTTCAGAAAATAAACTCTCTTAAAACACACTTTAAACTAGTTTATATAGTAG